>VYZT01021079.1:160952-167888 GCA_013400735.1 Pomatostomus ruficeps
CTGAACTAGAGTGGTCCTACACCTTGAATGTCTGTGAGTTCTAATAAACTGAGTCAAACTAATCCAGAGGCATTCCACACATCCTAAGGCATGTTCCCAGGCATGTTCCCAGAACAACTCTACTTCGGAAAGCGACTTCAGTTGAATCTTCCGCTAAAATTCCTAAAAATTACTTACAAACTCAGAACACCTTTCCGCTGCTTATTATCATTTACCAAGAAAATTAAACTTATTTTTCCTTCTCTACTGTTACAAATGGTTTTGTTCTGTAATACCATCAACAGGAAAAAGGTTTTATCTTTTTAAAAAATGTTATACCTCCTTACCAGTAAAGGAAGTCTTCCACATTAACTATTCTTTACTGAAAAAGTGGTTTTGCATGGTTTCTGGGAAGCTGGAGAGCTAATTATCTAACCAGGGGGACTGTCCAGGACAGTATTTGATTTAAAAGGCTTGAGGCTTTAGGTGCTCAATTAAGTAGCTATCGGTCTCAGACTGGACTTTAATGGGCTCTTTTCTCTTTAACTGCAGCAATGGGTAGAGATACCCCAGGTCAGGCTAATTAAAGCCAGGGGACTCTTTAATTGTGATGACAGAATTGGTTTCAGTTTCCTCTTTGGGTCCTCAGTCCAAGAAGGTCATTAATATTTCAACATTTGGGCAATGCAATCAATCACAAACATCAAGAGGTTCCCTGTACGGACAAGGCAGCTCTTCTACATTTAGCAGCATTTTACTGAGCCACCTTAAATTAACTACTGTGTGATTCCAACACAGCATTCCCCACACCCCCAAACGCTCCTAGTTTGTTTTTTTTTTTGTTGGTGGGGTTTTTTCAGAATTTTCTGTAGGATAGTGGGAGTGAAAGCAGCAAGAAATCGTCTCAACCCAGTTTCCCATCTTGCTGCTCAAAATCCAGCATCAGCAGAAACGTCTCTAGCAACTTCTACTAATAAAATAAGGTTCCACTGCTTTCCAAAATCGTGGAGAGACTTAAGCACTCTGATTCTTGCATGACATGGTGCACCTTTGTGTCCACATACATATATCCAAGCCCTAGCAAAGAGAAATGCACATCCAGACCTACTGATCCAGAAGGAATCGGTGTTTTTGTACATTCCCCACATTTAATCTAAATTCTGCACCAGCTATATTAAATATAACAAAGAAAGGCAACACAGAAATTATGCCTGAAGCCAAGTCCATTAAAGGTACTTCAGGATAACTAGAGACCAAGCACCTTAAAAGCACCAGAAGCTATTGATACTTAAAAGGGGGGCTGTGCATAATAGCAAGTGCTGCATTAGAGAAGAGGAAGAAAAAAAAAGGGAAAAAAAAAACCCCAGCCAAATTACGCTTGGTTAATTCAGAGTAACAGATCTGCCCCCAAGTGAATTGGAGGCCTTGAATTAATTCTGTTATGACAAATCAAGATAAACGTTCCCCCTAAATTGCATGCGATTTAATTAATTTTTGAGATCCTGTTTTTTTTTTTTTTCCTAGCTAATAGTTCACATGCTCCTGTGCTGTCATTGTGCTTGAGTGGGCAGACTTCAAAGTGATATTAAATAACCAACTATTAGATTTACCTAGCACGTCCTATTGGAAAAGTGCCATTTAATTACCTAGCCTGTTCAATTAAAGGGACAGCATTCCCTGAATATAGCAGCTTGCCGCTGATTACCAGGGAAATGAACTGGCTGCCCGGCGGCCCCCTCCCCGGCTCGGCCTCTCTGCGGCGCGGCCGGGCCCGGCCGCCCCCGGCCCGGGGCTGCGCCCCCGCCGCGCTGCGCGGAGCGGCCGCCCGGGGAGGGGCGCCGGGCGCTGCCCCTTTAAGAGGCGCCCGGGCAGCCTCCCCCTCTCCCCCTTCCCCACCACTCCCTGCTCTCTCTTAGAGGCCAATTTTGTTAATTAAATGTTTTGTTTGCGACGCGGCTCTCATTCATTTCGGACACGTCATTCCGAGCAGATCTAAGCCAGAGACCAGATCTCATTAGATAAAACCTATCAGAACTAAGAGAAAATGGAGGAGACACTAATTAAAGCTTTTAATTGTGCGGATTCGCTGCCACGCTGCTGCTTTATCTGGCATCTCAAGGTTGGGAGGGCTGCGCTCCGCTCCCCTCCCTGAGCGCGTTGCTCGCCGAGGGGAGGGAGGGGAACGGACCGGGGTTTTCACCTCCCTCTCTTTTCCCAAGAACCTTGGCCTTCAATGAAAGCTGCAGCTGTAGCTCTACGGCCAGTTTGTTTTCGGGCTTTGTTGGGGGGTGAGGGAGGGAAAGGGGAGTGTTGTGTTGTTTAAACAACAACAAAAAACCCCACATACAGCTTGAGACAGCTAAGAAGCTCATTAATAAATGGCCCTGTGGTCTTGGCCCGAAGGAGTCAAGTCCCTTTCACCTGGCGCCTGCCAGGCCGATCAATCCTCTTTCCCATTTTGTCAGTCGTGTCCAGCATGCCCCGTGTCTCCGGCTGAGAACTGTGCCCGTGGCTCTTGCCTGGGGAGGAGAATGTGCCACCACTGGAAAGCTAAGAGGGGAGAAGGATGGCAGAGGGGAACGAGGAGTCTCGCTGTCAGAGTGGCACTGCCTCCACAACCAAATGTGGCCATTTCACACAAGAAAAGGGCGAGGGCCTCACTCATGCCAGCTTGACCCACGAGGAAGCCCACAAAGTCCATTTCCAGTGGGAAAGCTCCAACTTAACTCAGCCCTGGCAGCGCCAGGCCATCCTACCCCAACCTTGAGTGTACAGTGTCCAGTTCAAGTTTCTGCAAGCATCTGTCAGAGTTATTTTTGCAAGTCAAATTACACAGATCTAAAGAGAAGTCAGGCGATAGGACAAGGAGATCAATTCAAACCCCTCATCTGATAAAGCATCCTATTCATAATCGCCTACATTAAAATAAACGAGTATTAATTTTTGGCAACACAAAACCAGAGGACTGCGATAAGCTTGCCTGAACTTGCCTCTGGGACACAGTGGATGCATCTTCTCTTTTTAATTAGTAGCAATCAGACATGAGGGTTTGTTTGATGGTGTTGGTCAAGTGATGAATCTGTACTATTCAGTGCATCTTAACAGTAGTGTCAATTTTTCCACTTCAAACAAGACTCTTTCCCTAACACCGTTCTGCTCTATTTAATTACTATTCTGCCAGGCTAAGGCTTGTTGCTTAGGATGATGACCAAAAACCACCATTAACCCACCCCCCACCCCCCCAGTGTGCTGATTTTTTAGCATTTCTCTCTAAAAATACCCCTGAAACTAGCAAAGCTAAGGCTTCAATTCCTCTGACATACCACGGGACGTGTTTTAGGTACTTAACTATGTGAAGCCACGGCCACTTACCAGGTCAGAGGCTGCACTATCAGAGTAACCAAACCTCAACTCCATCCCCTTAACTAAGGAGGTCTCTGCGCACTACAATCCACATCTTCTCAAACCTAAGTTTTACAACATAAGCAAACTTGTAACACTTGATGGCTGGTTTTGGTAGGGTATTTATTTTTTCAGAAAGGAAAAAAAGTGGAACTTCTTGGCCATCAGAGAGAAGGGAAATCCTGGGTTAACTCCTGACATTTACTATTAACGAGAAGCCAGATGCATTTGAACAGAACACAATTTGTTTTAACTAAGCATTTCTGTGATGCTGGGAAGGTATGGGGCTTTTTTGTTGTTTTTTTTAATTACTGAATGTTGAAACAGAACACCTCCTTGAAGCATTCATGTGCATCAGTCTATCAAACCATTTACTCAAATTAAATGTGTAATCCTTCAAAATGCCTCCTTTTAAATTAATGAGTTTAAGTAGCTTGAGTTCACCTGAAAAGATCGTACGGGCACCTGACCTCATGAATTCTTTCTATTAATTATATTGGAAACTTGTTGGAAGGATACTCTACATAATCTTACTGTACCCCAACAGATGCGAGATTAGCGAGGCTTAGTTCCCCCTACCCAAATCTGTGGTATTTAAAGCAAGCAGCTTCAAAAGAGGAAGAGATAAGAAAAGAAGGGCAAGAGCATATTCCTCCTCTGCTATCTCCTGCATTGTCTGTACTGGAAGTTAAGAGAAATGTTGGTTCAAAGCTTCTCTGTAACAATGCTGAGACAAACATCATACCATTGCTTTTTGCTATAAGTAGAATCCATGGCCTTCCAACTGATGGTTAATCAGCTCTTTCACAAGGAGAACAGAGAATGAGTCATTCTGTTTCCACTCAAAGGAGTTTAAAGGTGCTTATGTAAATATCATAATTAATCAGATACTAAAGGCAGGCATTTCATTATTTAGCACCTCTGCCACAGCCTTATTTAAGCCCTACGATTTTAACATTTACTGTTCAGATATGCACACTTCTCCTTCAACACTACAACAAAGCAGATTAATTTAGCCTCTCTGATTGCTGTTTATTTTTAGTTAGGACTTGTTTTGTGCTGACAAACCACTTTAAAGTTACAGTCGTCGTTCAGCCCCCCCAACTCTTCCCTCCACTTGGCAGTCGCAACTCGCCCTGGGCTAGGCGCTAACATCCGCACCCGCACGTCTCTCCCCTCCTAATGAAGGAGCCATCCTGAGCCAGCCCACCCCTCTGCCCTGCGGACACCCACCACGAGAAATTAAGGGGGGGAGGAAGAGAAATATGGAGAAAAAGGCAGCGAGAAAGGGGGAACGCGGTCCTCACCAGCCTGGCCGTCGCCTCACCTGATGTAGTCGTTTCTGCAGAGAATCATCCCGCTCTTGGTGTAGCAGGAGGTGCCGATGTCCCCCAGCTGGGCCTGGCAGCAGGAGCACTTGAGGCAGCGGCTGTGCCAGTAGCTGTCCATGGCGTAGAGCAGGAAGCGGTCGGCGATCTTCCCCCCGCAGCCGGCGCACCTCTTCCAGGAGAGGGAGCCCGCCGTGACCGGGGGCGGCTGCGCGCTGCCGCCGGGGTTCACCATGGCCTGCGCGGAGAGAGGGGCGGGGGCGGGTCAGCGCCGGGACAGGACGGGCCGGGGCCGCTCCCGGGCGCTGCGGGGGCAGCGCGGCCGGGCCGCGGGGCAGGGGCGCGGCCGCGCAGCNGAAACTGGTTTTTCAGTCTAGGAGAGGCTCCGCAGGCTCGGGGCGGTAACGAGGGGCTCCGGACCGGCCCTCGAGGCCTTGGGATTTTATTTTTTGTAGTTTTATTTTGGAGCACTAAAAACACCCAGAGAAAACACTCCAGATTGAGGACACCGGCCCGAATAATAGATCATTGAACTTTAGGACGCCTGTTAACTTCCTACACAAACATACTCAACTTTTGTCTCGCTAATCTGCCCTTGATCAGCAGTTTAAATGCTAAAGCTTTGTTACTCATAAAAAGAAAGAAAAAAAAAGTTTACCGACCCTAGGAAAGCAGCAGAGTATTGAAGTGCACTGCTCCGGCTGCGGTTACTCTGGCCGCCCCCGAAACTGCTACTAAGGGCATTTTTCACTTTCTAATAAATGCTTTATGCAAGCAGGACAACCGAGAGATAATATAGGAATCAATTCATAAAGCTTACTCTAAACCGATTAATTTGTTGCCTTCAATCCAGAGTCCAATAAACTCCCGGTGTTCCTCTAGTCACTTATACTATAAAAAGATCAAGTTATTTACTGCCAATTAAGCAGCATGTTTTGTCTTTGTCCTTTGTAAGCCGTATGTGCTCATGCCGAGGCATCTGGCTATCTGCTAAGGACCTTCAGACTGATACGTCCAGAGCAGCGAGGACGAACTTTTCCTGCCACTGGCCCAACTCGGCTGCAGGAGGAGAACTGAGGCCGATTTAAACACACATTTCCTCAGAAAGAGTACCTGGAGGTATGTCCAGTGACCGCACAATAAACCAGGAGAACTGCACCAATTAAGCTGTAACAAAAACCCCGAGACTTTGGAAAGAAAACCACTCTAAAAGCCATTAGCATTGCATTTATCCGAACGCATCGTATACCTTTATGTAAATTGATTTCTGATGCATTTGTTCAAGGAATTGCCTTTTGTTACAGTTCCCAGCTACAGCCTAATGAATCTGCATTTCCTGCTCCGAGTCTTTAAACCGTTTTCCTACGCTTTAAATCACTTCGGATTTCTTAAAAGAAAGAAAAAGGCTCCATGCCACCACCTTAACCTGTCTTTGTCGAAGACAAATATGTATAAATATAAAATGGGAAACGTTACACTGGGAAAACCATCCAGTAACCCCATTAAGCTAAAGCTCTTAAGGACAAGCAATACCTTAATGCTGATTAAATCTAAAAAGATGAATCAAGAGGACTGACCAGAAAGTGACTCCCTTGATAACTAAGGACGGGCCCTCATCAAGTTTCATTTAGAGTTGGGGGGGGAAGCTTTTAACTTAAATAGGCTTACTCTAGTAATTACAGAGCCAAGCAATTTAGGTCCTGGGATAGGAGTCAGTGAAATAGAAAGCAGAGCTAGAAGCTAGAGGCAAAATACCCCCCCTTTTAACAGCGTCTCTGGTGCTTTTTTAATGGAGACCAAGGGAGGGACAAGCGGAGAGCTGGAAATTTGTAGTACAAAAATGGATGCTTAATTCACGTCTTGGTTTTAATTAGGTGATTCACCGAATTTCTCCTGGATTGAAACAAAAGACCGTGTGGGGGGCAGGAAGGGAACCGGAGAGGAGAGAAATAGAGAGCTCACTTTGATCTTTCCTGCCACTGTTTCAGTACAGTGTTTACTATTGGGGAAGCGGGTGCCCCAGCCTCCCCCCACCCACCCCCCCGTTCCCTCCATTCACAGCCGAGGCAGGCAGAGCCCTTTCCCGGCGGCAGCTGGGAAAGGGGGTAAGGGAAGGCGCTCCAACGGCGGCCGCCGCCAGGCTTTGTACGGGGGGCCGCGACAATGCCCGGGCCCCGCGGCGCCCCGCTCCGCGCCCCTTCGCCCGGCGGGCAGCGGGACGGCGGCG
>VYZT01021079.1:168960-188713 GCA_013400735.1 Pomatostomus ruficeps
GAGGGCCGCGCGCGGCTCGCCGTGCGGGCGCAGGGGCCGTGTCGAGCCGCCGACTCTCACACGGTCCCCGCGGGAGCTGCGCTGCGGGACTCAGGCGGGCACGGCCCGCGGGGGCCGCCCCAGTGGAGGTTTCGGAGGGTTAAGCAGCCGCAGTTGGCGGCACGGCTCGTCAGCAGCAAAGGCAGCTGCCTTTCTGAGGGAGAAAGCCGGGGATGACGGCAAATGGGAACAAGTAATGTTCAGCGGGGACACTTAAAACTGTGAAAAACCCACTACGTATTAACTGCACGCCTGTGAGGCCTAAGTGAGCACACAGGATAAGCACAGCCGCGAATCGGTGGAACACACCCCCGGAAAAACAAAGTGCTCCTAAATGCGGGTGCTGTCCCCGGCGCAGCTCCGCGCCCGGCGGTGCCCGGCACAGGGGACACGCGCGCCCCCGTCACTCCGCGCACGCGGCCACGCTCCGCTCGCGGCGGCGGAGCCCCGTCAGTGGCACATTCCCGGGATCTGTTAAAGGACAGGAAAACTTCCGAACAGGAGTTTCTCGATTCCAGACCGCTGACGTAAGCAGCAGCCAATGCAGCGCTGGCCGGACGGCAGCAGCGCTGGGGCCGCGCTCGACGTGCGCCGCGGGCAGGGCAGGGCGGCCCCGCCGCCCGCGGGCACGTTCGCTGCCCTGTGAAGTATGCGGTGATGGCAGCGCGACCGAGCTACGAGCTCCGTGCGCCCACCCGCTGACCGACACAACAAAGTATTTTAAACCTGCTCCTGGCGGCGGCTAACGCAGACGCGGTGCCCCGCACAGGTACACGGAACTCTTCCCGGGAGTACTTCCTAAGGAGAAAGTGCCCCGGCGCAGGAATGCCGCCCGCTGACAGCCCGGCGGTGAGCCCGCTCCGGCAGTGGCAGCCCAGGTGTGCTTTAACCACATCGCCACCTGTGGGTCTCCCGCAGCCCTGCAGCCCCGGCCTGGGCTGGGCACGGAGCCGCGTGCCCGGCAACCATTTAGAATTGAAAGGAAAATTGTCTAGCTGGGAGAAATGTATTTGAGAAAACGTAGGATAGCGAAGATACATTTTGCTTCTAAATATATAGGAAATAAAATATCGACATTTGAATGGCACCACAGGTATGATTTAAACACAGGAGGAAATTCTATTTCTGTGTTTCTCTATAGACTGGAATATGTTCAGAGTCTGCTTAAAGTGGACTTGGTAGCTCATGGAAAGCTTCCACAGGGAAAGGGGGAGAAGACCAGTGTTATGGTTAAATTTGTTTTAGCATAGGTCTATGAAATATATCATCTGGATGTAATCTCCATGTACATATTACATTTAAACGTACTCAGCAGTTTTAGATTTGTTATGTAGGATCTGGTACAATTTAAAATACATAAAGCAACAAGGCATGCTACAGATAATCAACAATCACAGATATTTTAGCTCTCTGACAGTTAAGAGCACAAGAACAGAGCAAATGCCAAGCTAAAATAAAATCTACATTGTCTAATTATCTAAGCCTGTAATGGCTGGAAGCTTCCAAATTCAGACTCTGGGAGAGCCATTAGGACCTCTCCTTATTGGAAAAGATATTCTACCAAGAAACTCTGCCATAGGCACTAAAATGTTTACTAGTCTTAAAAATGAGAGTGATACAAAAAACAGGAATTACCTTCTCAAGGAGCAGAGTTTTAAATGGCTTAATGATGTCTTCCAAATAGCATTACAATGTTCATATCTTTTTCTGAAATCTGATCATCACTAATTTTTGTGATTAATTTTAACAGAGGAAACCTTAACTGAGAGCATTTTGCAGAGCAATATTTTTCTAATTTTTCTTTTGTGCAGCATCTGCTGTTGCTGTGCTGTCATCTTCGTTATGTTTTTCATTGTCTATGTGCCATAATGTAATTAGTTAGTTCAACATCATCTGTGCTATTAGATGAGATGTTTCTATGGTAAGTTAACATAGTTCTGTGTAATTGGTAGATTTCAGCAGTAGGCATGAATGTATCCATCAACTTTAGGTCGATTCGAGTCCACAAGATTTAAATTCACTTGGCATACGTTATCCTAGAAGACTGTTAATTTTGGCTGAATGGATAAAAAACACAATGCAGAAGAAAATCTGGCTGCTTATACTGCGGTACTGTTGGAGTCAGGGAAAGGAAAGCATAAAATTGCTGGCTTAGTAGTTGCAATCGGAATGTCTGGAAAATGTTACAGCCTGGGATCCAAATCATTCTTAAACCTAGATGTGCCTGTAAGATACCAGGTAGTCCAGAATTTATCAGTTCTCTCTCCATTCAGGAAAGGAGTCTTGGTTCTCTCCCTAAATACTGCATTCCTATGGGACCTGTAGGTTCTCTGCCTGAATAATGCATACCTAGGGGACTCTTTTCTCATTAGAGAGAAATGTTGAGGCTGCTGCTTTGAGATCTTCCATGTGGCACTTTGCTAATCCATGTGTCTTGCGAGCTACACCTTTTGAACAAACTTCTAAAACAAACCCTCTGACCCCAGTCTCTCCAGAAACAGTGATGAAAAATCAACAGCCATTTCTTACTTTAAAGTAAGAATCCTTTTACTTACACAGGATCTTCTGGTTCAGGCCTCAGTCAATTTAAAAATGTGACTGGATTAAGTATTTAAGTCAGATATCCAATGATATGGCAGTCGCATCCTGACAGAATCTGGGAAGAATCCTGGATGGCTTCACTCTTAGCATTCTTTTCTAAGCAGTAGACAGTACTGTTTGCCCAAAAGAGTAAGATAAGTTGTGTTTAGAAATATTTGTATAGACTTTGACTTGCTTATAAATAAATATATGAGTAACTTTATTTACAGGAACCCAGAACCATGGGAGGTAATTAGTAAGCACAGTTTGCTTAGGTAAGGGCTTGCAAGACCCCTTTATCATCACTATATCCATAACCTAGGACAGGAGCCAAATAATATAAATGTCAGTAATTACAGATATATACTTATATTAACAATAAAGTCCACTTTTGGAAGAGCCAAGGCCATATTTGTAATGATGTCATATGGCTGAAATTACGTTCACCAATTTGTCCTGTGCACATTTCTGTAGGGAGAAATTGATACAATACCACAAGCCATCAGTAGCAGAAAGTCCTGCAAGTGGGTTCTGTGACTACAGTCAAAGATATCAGAGTTTGAAATTATATGTATTTTTTTTAAATTAAAAGTCTTGAAAGGCCTCTAGAATATGTGTATGTAATAACAAGTTCACTGCATAAAACAATCTTAAAATTGGAAATCCTATGTGAATTTTGAAAGAGGGCTTTACATTCTACAGTCTATAGGCATTTTTAAAGCAAATTAGTTGAAATTAACTTGCTAATCTTAAACATATATTGACAATCGATTTTTGTGATGACATATCTGTAGTGATATTTTGTCTCAAATATGAATATTTTTATGATTCATGTGTCTCCATCTTTAACAAGGAAAAAGATTCTTTGACAAATACCTAATATAAACTCATATAGAATTTACCTTTTGGGGTAAAAAAATGTTTTCTTCACAGATACTTTTATAGAACTGGCATTAATATGTTGCCTCTACTCACTAGTCGCCTTAACAAATGGGAGGGTGGGACAGCACAATTTGGTGCTGTTTAAGGCCCAAATTGTAAAAGTAGCCACCGAGTACTTTAAATTTACAGTACAAAAAAGATCAACTGGAAATAAATTACAAAAATAAAGATCTGACTCAATCAGCTGACCAAAATGCACTTACCTAATGCAGAGGTACATGTTTATAACACTATCACTTATGCAATGTGTTGCAATGAAATATGAAAACTTAACTCTAGGCTGTATTATCTAATTAATTAGCCAAGTAACTTTAAATATGCAGAAGAAATTAGTATATTATCCTTGAGTGAATAAACAGCATGTTTAATATTTTTTTGTGGTGTTGTCCACACAAAATACCTTTATAATTGCATTTAAATTCTTTCCAAAGATGTGTGTCCAGTAGCAAAACGTATGTAATTAGAATATCTGTCTGAGTGTATCCAGGAAATGAATTATTTACATGTAGCTCATTGCGATGGAGGAGGATGTCTGATGTCTTTATGAAGTTCCCATGACCTCTGAACAATGCTGTAATTTACAGAAAGGTCCATGACCGATGTTTTCTGCCTACTTTGCACCTATCCACAGAGAAAACCTCTGTGATACCTGGTTTGAGCTGCAGTAAACCAATGAAGGAACATTTGCTCGAGCTGTTTCCTCTGTAGGTCTTCAGGGGATGTTCTCAACCTAGAATTTCATAGGGTTTTGTTGTATGATACGTCGCTCATGGGAAGGCACAGTTTTAGCTAATCCATCTAGATGTTTGTGGTGACTTTCTGGTGGAAATTTGACTCTGGGCGTTGTTTCAAAAAGCTGAGAGAAAGCAAGGTACAGGCTGAGCACTGAAAGACACACAACACAGAGATCCCCTTTTGAAGTTGTCTTTAATTTAAGGGCTACCAGTATGGTATGAGAACATGGAGGGTTACAAAAATGAAGAGGAAGAGCAACCTGGTGACTTGTGCCTGGCAGAAATGCCTCTATTGTATTTGATTTGAAATTTACATAGATGCCAGTAGTTATGACACATCTGTCACTTTAAGTTCACTTAACTGGACATGAAACAATAATGACAAACAATCAGAATGACAGCTCTTTTCTATTCTGCAGTGATGTTCTTCATATCTCAATTCTGCAACATTTCTTCTGTTCACTCTGCCAGACAAATGTGTTTCTGTTATTATGATTTCTCTGTTTGGCTCGGCGCAGCATCGCCAAAAGCAAGAAGGAGAGTTTCTAAGCTCTCTATATAGTTTTTTAGCCATACCATTTATCAAAGAAAGAGTTTCTTAGTAACAGTTTTTAACATTAACTCTTTAATAGTTACTTTGCTGATGTAATCCATTATTTAAAAACATTGTATTGCATAAGAATATTACATTATTTTTCATGTAAAAATATAGCACTCTACTCTTAGGTTGTTTTTCATAACTGGAGCGACTACTATACTCCATGACCATAACTCTTTTTATCATTCTAATATGATTCAGTAGCTTTTGCTGTCTTATAAACAATCTTACAATTAAGAGCTAATGTTAATGGAATAGATTGTTGTCATAGGATAATGGTTTCCTGCTGCTAGATAAATGCTGTGGCAATGCTAGGACATTTATTGAAAGTAATAGTGAAGACAAAGCTAAGAGATTTATTTTTAAAGCAGGTGCCACAGATCCAGTGACACCATTCTGTTACAATTGTTTTATTTCTGTTTCACTAAGAGACTGATGAAGATGGAAGCATTTTGCCTGATGTATGCAAGTGCAGCAAAGTGACAGTGGCTCATTTCACTGTAACTGAATAAGCTGCATTGCACTTGGCTCTGGAAGAGATTTATTGTGTGGCTCATCCAATCAGAAAACAGTTTATCCATTAACTACGGCTTTAAAATATGTTGTATTTCCATGAACAAGATGGGGCTTGATGCTTTCTTTCACAGAAACAGTTACACAGAGTTCACAGAAAAGGAGGAAGGTCAGGCCCTTGGGTGCTTGTTCCACCAGTAATTCCAGAAGCCCCCCCTTTCCCTCATGCCGCAGGGATGGCAGATTGGGAAGAGTGAACCTGTCCATATTGTGTTCCCCTCCTCCTAAATCAATGTTTCCTTGTCTCCCTTCTGCATTGGAGGGTATTGGCTCAGTGTTAGCAGAACAGAAATGGTAGCATTGTTCTTAGAGCACTGCTGTGCAGAGAGGGTGGACAGGAAAGTTTTTGTCTAGTCTAGTGTTTCTTTGTTTTGTCTAGTCTAGAATGTCTTTGCATTCACAGTCTAGAATTTCTAGTCTAGAAAGTTTTGTCTAGTCTAGAATGTCTTTGCATTCACAGAATCTTGAAGTTTTGGAAAATATTCCACGACTTTCAAAATTGCTCACCCTTGAATCCTCCAATAGAGAGCTGTGAAAAGCAGAGCTTGTAGAGCTTCATAGCCCTCTATCTGCTCTTGTGGAATTGTAATAAAACACCTTGACTGCCCCAAATGTAGAGCTCGCACAAAATCTGAGTTAGTTGTCAGGAAGTACGTGGGATCCATTCAATTCAACGAGCTTTCTCTGGACAGATATGCCCTAATTGCCTGACTTAGGCTTCAACAAATCCTTTGTCTTTTCTTTTGAACTGTGGAGCAGCTATTCCAAGTGGCAGTGCTGTAGCTATGACAGCTTGAGGATATTCCACAAAAAATAAAACACATGATCCTTTCCCACAAACTCTGATCATTCCGAAGCATCTTTAAAGTTGTGTTGTAAAATACTATAATGACTTTATAGAACCATAAAGTCCCCGGTAGGATTTCCCTAAGAAACAAACTAATTTTATTATTAAGGCCCATGGACCTTGACATCAAACCAGCAATTCACTGCTCCAAGGACTTACACTCTCTGTAGCTGCTCAAAGCACAGTTCTGCATTAACTTCTAGGACCAGAGCTTGAAGGCAGTAAACAACTTTAACCTTTTCTTGACCCCAGACACATCTCACAAACATGAGTTCAGTAAATACAAAAATTTCACTTTTAACCCATGTGCAGATATTCTGAGAACTAATTAATTCTTCAGTTTCTGAGTTTTAAGAAAATGTTTATACTAAAAAATCAGCAAGTGTTACAGTACTTGTTCCAAAGGGCCATTAGGTACGGTTGTTCCGCTGCTGAGCCTAGCTCCTTATGAAAGGTGAGCCCCAGAGAGAACACCAGAGAGAAAAACAGAAATGGGAGAGACCTGCAATCGTGACAGAATTAAGCCTTGCAGCTGTGAGGTCTGTTGGATCATCGGCAGAGCACACAGTGCAGAGCTCCAGCAAATATATATTCTTCCAACTAAATCTCCATAGCACCTGATCTTCTAGTGCTTCTGCCTTCTGGTATCAATCTCCTATCTGAAGTTTAAGATTCACAGGAATGATCTAGAAGATGGAGAATTTCCACATCCTTAAATCACTGGAGTAATTTACCTAAGTACCTTTAAGGATGTGACTGTAAGCATTGTAAAGTCTTCTGATTTTATTAAAATATTTGGTGTATCTGTTTAAAGTCCCAACTCTGGAATTATGGTCTAAATGCAAATCTGCTTTCAACTTTTTTAGTAGGAATTTTGAGTCTTCCTGGTTAGGTAAAACATTAGTTCTTAAAGATCAGCCAGCGACAAGTGAAGATAATTTGTTCCTATTTAGTATTTTATTTTAAATATTATTCTCCATTTGATCTAATAAATAGTGAGGAGTCATGACTTCTGGATTTTTGGGATTGCCAGTACAGTAACCAAATGTCCTATCACCACATACTGAATCTGCCCAAGAAATCCTCCTCAATTCATGGAATTATTAAGCCTATTTTGTTTATAGGTTTCTCCACGTCACATGGGACTGCACACAATCAATCAGTATTTCATTTCCATACCACATACTGCCCCCCCCAAGAGAGGCAGAATTCCCCATGTCAGTTATCCTATCATAAGGCAGATCCCCAGCCTCTTGCAGCTCTTTGGACTAAGGCAGCTCTGTATATCCCACCTGGATCTGGCCCAGATGCTTTATTTCTATTGCATTAGATGATTAATTATGTGGTTTCTTTCTGTTTGTCTGATAGAAGCTGAGGTAAGAGAGCGATGGTTGCTTAGTGCATTGTTATTAAAAAGTTGCTTTTGATAGCCCTGAACAGGCTTGAGTTGTGTGCTACAACTAATCATAAAGCTGCTTGCTTGGAAATGTAACGCTTGTTAATATTACACTGTACTTTTATAAGTAAACGAAATTTTGATTGGCTAGCGTTTAACTATAATCAGTAATTAAGGGTCAGCCATCCAGTAAACTCATTAGTTTACACCAATTACATTTGGTATAGTAACTAATGATTTCAGGGATCAAGCCATTTACTTCTAAGCTTTCAAAGTATAATTATTGTGTAAATCAGATAGAGTGTAAATCTTTTCCATACGTTTTGGTTGGTAATTGAGAAATAAAATGGTTTCCAAATGTATTCTCTGTCCAGTTTTTGTTCTGCAGTAGATGTCTCTGGGGACTCTTTAAAGTATATGGAAAAGGTGATGTCAACAGAAGTGTACGCTGGGCAAACTGAAACAGGATTAATTAATAGAGATGAAAGAGAAAAGCCAGCCCCTTGCAAATCATGGTCCAGGTCTCAACTTGGACATCACACCTTAAAATGACAGTTTACAATCTTAAGCATGAGTCACACAGATTGACAAGTATTCAAAATAAAAGAGAATTAAAAGTCCTTTATGTTTAATGTATAAAGGCCTTTCCAATATGCAGTCTTTAAGATGGTGTAATCTCTGGAGCATTTTGCTTTGAAGTTTAATATGTAGCTCCTCACATCCACATAACATTTTCAACACGTTAAACAAATTAGTCTCTGGTTACAGAAGTTTTTAGATATTTACAAGTTGCCGTTTAACTAAATTTAATATGTGCCAGCGAAGTTGCTCATGTACTTGTTCATTTAGAAAAATGCACTTTTGGAATGATTAATAAATAAACCAGCCTTTCCTATGCCTTCAACTTTGGTGTTTATTTGAAAGCAATCTACTTTAAAAAGACATTAATATCCCTAGAATTATTATTAGAATAATTGCTTTTATTCTTCTTGGAACACACATTTTTTCTCATTTCCCTTCAGCACAGACAGCTTTTGACTCAGATATAAACTTCCTATTATTATTCCCCACTCCCCACCCCAAAAATGAAGAATAGGAATTATACACTTTTCACTAAGGAATAATTAATTTGTCTCAAGTATTAGAACAGAGAATTGTAGAATGACTTTGAATGGTAGTCTCTAAGGAATAGCATTGTTTGTTCTCTTCAGTCTTTAATGAGCTTTAGTAAATGGCCAGGAAAAATTACCTTCTTTCTGTAATATGAGAGAAGCGAAGAATGAAGGAAGCTATAGAGTCCTGAGGAGAAAAGGAGCAGCCACACACACACACACACACACACCCTGCACCACATCACTTCCAATGGTTAGTGTTCTTCCTTGGAACTGAGCACTAGAGCTCTAGTTTTCCATTACAGTTAAAACATATAATGTCCCTAATATTTTTGTAGGAGAGAAAATTGCTGGATGTCTCACACACACTGTCAGTATCTGGCTTATGTTGGAGGACAACTGCCTATAGCTGAGATCTGGAAGTCATTCTGGCTTTCTCTGTTTTGGCATTGATTTTGTATTTTAAGACTTTTTAGTCTATTTTTATTGTATTTCCACCTTTAAAAGCAATTTGCCTTGTAATGCTCCAGCATGCTGCCCTGTCTTTTAATAGAATTCTTTTCCCTCCACTGCATATTTGATGCCACTCCTGTCCAGAATGGTAACTGAGGCAGCACTAGCAGGTGTTTGTTTCAGTTAGAGCTACAAACCTGTCGCCATGGATAACAGAGTACATTCAGGAGCACATTTCCCTTCCCTCCCCTCCAGTCTCCCACATGTCCTCACTACCCAGTCCCACAGCAAGTCAGTGGTGCTGAGGCAGCTCCGTGGCTGCTCTGGGGTATGAGGGAGCTGACCCACAGCAGCCAAGAGAGATCAGGACAGTTCTAAAAGGATCTTGTTGAACAGGGTCTTTCTCCCATCCATCCTGTTGGAGCTGTTCCAGTTTGTATGGAATAATTAAATGGATTCAATTGATTGTTCTATGTGCTTGCTCTCAAAACACTACTGAGAGCAAGAAACCTGGGGTTTGCTACCCTCCTCCAGGGAATACCTCCATACTTGGTATTAAGTATTGACTGGGGCAGGCCCTGGCAGACGTGGTGTCCCCACCCAGATGAGTGTCACCACTACAAGACTGAAAAGTCAAGCGCAAGCATTCCCACTTGAAGAAAGACTCGGGGCACCCTCCTCACAGAACAGTTGATTATCTTTTGGGTAGGGTGCAAATTCAGGGGGCAAGAGATTCAAGTTCAAATTGCCTCAGGCAGAGCCTAAATACAAGTCTCCCATATCTTGGCTGAATTGCACCAGCCAGGAGACTGAACCGCAAAAGCTCAGGAGAGGAAGATGGGCACAGGAGCAAGGAGGAGAGACGTGCAAAAGGCGACAGTGTTGTCATTATTATTCTGTGAGAAAAACCTGGCACAGGTGTGCAGTTCCTAGAAATCAGCAGAGCAAGCGTGGTTAAGTAGGTAAAGCAACACACAGTGTTACAACACCTTAGTCTGATTGTGGCTTTGGATCATGGGAGGTGCTCTCATGGCAGACATCAGATTGCTGACTAGAGCCCAGGGTCACGAGGGATGTGAAGAGAGATGATGAAAGTGGGGAGAGCTGCCTGGACCTATCCCAGACATTTAGGGAAAAGATAAAAGTAAAAAGCTGCTGCCAAAGTAAAAATAATTTCTATCATGGGCTCTCTTCAGTGCAATTGTTGGAGAGGAATAAATGGAGAAAGATGGTTGAAAGATAGATAGGAGACAGTGAGAACGGGACTAGTAAGTGAGGCAGAAATGTTGGAAAGAAGACAGACGAAGAAACATCAGAGAGCAACAGGAGGGTTGGACAGAGTAAAAGGAAAAACCATTACTTACCAAGACACTTCACCTCTCATTGCCTCGATCTTCTGGCAATAAAATAATAACAGTAAGAGAATCGCAGAGCATTTCAGTAACTTTGAAGTCCATAAATATTTAGAAGACATTTAAGTGTCCTGTTGATTGGGATTGTGTTAAAAAGAGAGCAGGAAAATTTAAGAGAATGTTTTGACAAGTCTAAATCAGGGCTATCAGGAGTGAAAAAAAAAAAGGAAAAGGACTTATATACTTAACTTTGTGTGTGTAACTGAGTATTAAAATCCACACCCAAGCACAGTTATGCTTCTTAAAACTAGAAAAAATTGGGCCTTTTTCAGACCAGTAAGAACACATGGTTTAAGGCATTCAGCCACTCTTTCTTCAGTAACAACCCACTGTGACTCCCATAATTTATTTCTCCCAAGATTCACTTGAACATCTGCAGTATCATTATTTGAGTTTGTTATACTATTAGCTTTAAAATTTTATAAGCCATACAGTAGGATAGGTGGCAAGTTGAAAAGTTAAGGAGGGTTAATTTAAAAGTTTTAAAGCAAAGCTATTTTTGAGTTGTATAAGTAAAAAAAGGCATCTGAATCCAAACCTCCACGGTTACATTTAAGTAACTCAGGAACTGCTGAAAGGATTTTGTTCGAACTTCACTCAAGACAAATCCCTCTGGGCTAAGACCAAGCATGAGAATTTAACTCGAAAGGTGATTGTTGTCTGAAGGGAGTTTTTCTTTTTTTCCCCTCCCCTCTTTTTGCTTGTTTTGTTTTCAATGTTATGAAAAAGATAAATAGCACTAAAAAAAAAGTAAGGGTCTGGAGTATAACTGTTTCATATCCACTTTATCATTATAATAAGAAAAATGCCATGTGTAAGCTACCTTTGCATTAAAAGCTGACCTCCTGCTTTGCCTTCAGCCATTCCAACAGTCTTGGTACCCACCTCTAGCGTGTGTTTGATAGCACTGTAACTCGAGGCTGAACAGAGGAGTATCAAGCCGTACTCTCAGCCCCATCTGCAGCTTCTTGGCATGCCTCAGCAGCTCTGAGCAGTTCTAATACTACCCTAAATGGACAACTGAGGATTCTCCCTAACAGGAAGTCTTCGGAGAGCAGTCAGTCAGCAGCTCTGCAGCGCTCTTCCCGTTGCTTCCCCATCCCCAGTTCATGGGAGGTGAAGCGTGTTCTGTACCTGTACGCTGACCTAAACCATGTCTTGATTTCTTGCTGGTCAGGATTTGGAAGGCAAGAAAGGCAGCTGGTAGTCAGGCTTTTCTCACTGACTATCAACTTGGGGCAACTGGCACTGACATTCAGTCTTCCCCTTTACAGTTGCAACCAAGGGACTCACCTCCTAGTTGTGTGGCTAAAGGAACCCCTGTAAAGAAAAAACCTGAACAACAAAGTTGGAAATTTCTATTTTCTTTTTCAAAGGCCTTGAAGTCAGTCCTCTTTCATAGCAGCATCCTGGGTCCTAGTAGCCTCATTATCTAGATTAAAAAAAAAAAACAAGGGAAGACAGTGGGATTTTTTTCCTCTTGTTCATTTCAACTCTCTCCCACATTTTGGTTTCTACAAATTGTCCCAGGGCAGACAAGAGCCTTCCCTCCCCCTTCCACCAGGCTTGTTTCTGATTCTCTGCCAGCATATCCCAGTTACTCACTCATTTGTTTGTTTGTTTTTCCATTTGCAACATTTGCCCCCTCCAAAAAGCTCACTTGCCCAGGGAAATTACAGTAACTTATTTCATTCCAAATGCATTCAGAAAGGCATTTTAATTGTTTCTTTTCATTTAGAGCAGCATCCAAATTTGGAATTTGTGAAAAACTGAAGGGGAAGGTTTAGAATCTATTTGCTGAAATAATTCACCACATTTAACCCAGGCAACTCAGATATATGCAGAATCAGCTTCCCTTGCCTATCTTCCATATACATGGCCTGGATTAAAAGCTGCTTTGGGCAGGGGCCAACTCATTGTTTGTGGCCCTAACACAATGTGGCTTGCAAATGGTGGCAATACTGGAACACCTAGGGATTCGTCTCAGGAGATCCTGATTTTGGAGCCAAAATATATGTTTCCTGATGACTGCTAACAGCGAACATTGGGAAATATAGCTGAAATGGGCACATAGAGATGCATCAGGAATCCAAAGGCTTAGATCCAGTTCTTTGGTTACATTTTGGGGAAGTCTATTGTGGCAAAAGAGAGAAGCGTTAGAGTTGGTATCAGCATGTGGTAGCCTGCAGAGGGATAAGCCCCTCCTGGAAGCTTGCTGCTATACCACCCTACAGGCACAGGCAAGTTTTGGCAAACACTGGAAAAACAGAGAAACTTAAAAAAAAAAACCACAATATTTATCAATCAGAAAGCTTTTCCATTCATAAATGTCCCATCTACTCTCCACCACCAAATTCTGGGGTATCATTTTTCAGTCAGCATTTGGCACTCAGCACTTTTAGCTGTCTGCTGCTATCTCATTCTTACAGCTTTTTCATTGCAGGTCAATATTATCCGACTAGGTTCAGATTAAATCTTAATACACCGTTCATCTGAAAAACACCAACTCCAAGCACATTGAAAAATTGCAAACATAAACAGTATCATTTCCATGGATGAGGATGTATTAAAATGCATTCCAAAGGGAACAGTTGTAGGAAAAAGACGTATGTGAAGTTATGATCACAAAGAGGAGAATGCCCTTTTTCAGCTGGGATTTTATGTAAGAGCAAGAATGAATATGGCAAAGAGAAGAAAGGTCTGTCTCCTCTCTCCTCACTGCTGCTTCTCTAGCAAAGAAGATTTTCACATCAGCCATGGTAAAATTAGACAGAGGAATAGCAGATCTGAATATTGTATGGGAAGATGTGAAATGAGGAAGAGTTCAGTGCAGTTCAAGGATGGCAAAGTATAATGAAGGCAAATGGAAAGTAAGAGCTGAAACTGGAAGAGATGAACTGAAGGAGCCTAATATGAAGACACAAGTTTAATGAATAAAGACAGGCAGAGCAAGCTGAACAGAGAAGACTCATTTAAAATGTCAAAATATATCTTTAGTTATGGCAGCTAAAGTAAAAATAAAGGCAACATATGCAGAAAAAACATGGAAGTTGAGGGGTGCAAGACTGGGTTTAAGGATGGGCGTGCTCTGAAAACCTGACACTACAGGAAAGCTCCTCTGGGAGATGACAGCACTGTCTCTAGTACTTATTGTTGTTCTTCCAAGAACCCAACATACTGCTCCATTAGCAAAAGGGATCACAAATGACCTTCTAATCTGTTTAAATTAAGGCAGGCAGATTCATTTCACCTGATGATGAACATGGATATGAGCTAACCAGGCTGGCTTTACTTGTAGTGCATTAGGGATGCTTGCTTGGCCTCTTCTGATGGCAGAGATATGGGGAGGTACCAGGGCAAGCAGCAAAATGTGGTGTAGCTTTCAGCTAGTAAAGAGTGTCTACAGGCACTAGTGAAGATATTTGTTTGGTGTAGGAGAACACATGAACATGAAGACTGGAACCAATACAACCTTAGGGTTGAATAAAACTCAAGGAAAAAGTTATCATCAGCAACACAGAGAGCAAGAAAATGTCATTTTTCTGTATCTCACTGATATGAGTAAGGAACACTTGCATCGAGTGAATTGTAGAGTTAGGAAGGACACCAGAAACTGAGCTTGCATACCAAAAATTTACTTCTATTCTCCAGAGTGGTTCTGTTCTCTGAGGTAGGTAGATCATGGGGAGTTTGTTTCACTTCAGCTATTGCTACAACAATTCAAAGAGAGAGGGAGAACAAGAATTTTGGTTCTAAAAGCGGAGATTTTTAGAAACATTAAAATAACATATTAAACTGAAGCACGGAAATATTCTCAGCAGTCACCCCTGTGTTGCTCCCTATAATTATAGCTCAGAATCACAAATCAACATTTTGTTGAGAGGCCACCCCTTCTGTATTTTTAGAGCGACTGAAGCCCTAAAACCTTTGCCATTACCTTTATAGTTATCTTCTATGTTATCATTTATATTGAGGCTCTTAATAGGTGACTCAGTAGGCCTTATGCTGTTTAATTCTCCAACCATTTATTTCCTTATTTTGGGTGCCTGTCATTCACATTTCCGTAAAGTTCAGCTGAAACCAGTAGTTCATGTTACTGGTACTTTGCATTTCAAAAATTAAGAAGTCAAATTTGCAATCCAAGTCATTCACAGAACATTCTTATATAGCACATAATTCGCCAACAGCTCAATTAATCTTGCTTCACAATGTGAGGCTGTGTACATGTGGTTTCTGATACAAAAGGCTTCGGTGAAATCAACAGTATAGGCGTCATATTAACTCAGAACCAGCTTCTTCAGGTCCATGAAACTTCGTCATGTGCCTGCTAATTTAGAACTCAAAGGTAAGCAAGAATCTCAGCTCTCCTTTTTAAACAGTGTGAAGTTTCAATCCAATTTACTTTGCGTAGATGAAAACATAAATCAGTAGCTGGTCTCCACTGCACATACTAATTTAATGAGCTGGGGCTTTGACCACATGTGTATATACACTCTGGGAACCTGAAGACCTTTCCCTCTAAGCTGCATTAAGTTTGGATGCACGCCAAAGACCTATCTATATGCTGAAGGGAATGGGGAAAGGCAGTCTGGCTCACCAGTGAGCACCAGGGTCTAAAGCAAGGGTAGGAGACAGAAGTCAGGGGTGAAACACTATCCGTAACCTCCAACTGATGATCAGTTGAAGAAGTTCAAGAGCTGCTGCAAGCAGCACCACAGCCTAGACAGCAGCCCCAAAACATGTTTTGGGACAATGTCTAGGGTCACCATAGCTTGGCTGGAAAGTGCTGGATCCAGTACAACACAGAAGATCTGGAAGAAAGCTCCAAGAAGAGGGTGACACAAAGGCTTCCTCAGACCTACATTTTGGCTTGTTCCATGGGGTACTACAAAACAAAGCACATTTGGGGGTTTTTTTTCTAGTAGGTCTTCAAAAAAGGTGTGTAATGACAACTCTGTCAGAATGCAAAATTAAGTTCATAATCAAAATACAGAGGATAAATATTCCTGCACAGCCATCAAGACTGCTTTGGCACCATTCACATTGTGT
Source organism: Pomatostomus ruficeps (assembly GCA_013400735.1). Lineage (NCBI taxonomy): Eukaryota > Metazoa > Chordata > Aves > Passeriformes > Timaliidae > Pomatostomus > Pomatostomus ruficeps. The sequence goes on from VYZT01021079.1 coordinate 184,696, forward strand.
GACTTTTGCTGACCTGACAAGACTGTGACCTGAAACACAGACTCCAAAACAGCAGTGTCTCCTCAACTCCTGTCTCCTCTCTGCCTTGTCCCAAAGACCATTGACCCAGAGGGATGAAGCCTTGGATTTATCATTCTCAGACCTCCATGCATCTGAATCCATTCACAAACAGCTCCCTTCTGCAAGCACTAGTCTAAACCAATTCTCTTCACACACTTGTCCAGGCAACAACGCATCCAGTCCCAAGCTGTTGTTTCAGATGTGCAAAATAGTGAAGATAGACTTCTCTGAGCAGATGTTCCTGAGCAGACAAGCTTAAAAATGTGACTACCAATGTCAGGTGTCTTTGGCTTCACAGAGAAAGTCAAGGTAAAGCTGTGAAAAAGCAGAATAAAGGCAATGGCTACAGGTACAGCATAGAAAATCAAAATGCTACTCGAACATCAATTCATCATAAAAAGCAGAGATTGCAAGGCACATTCAGATAGGGCAAGTACTGGTCACTTCTGGTTATGGTCACACTCCTCTCTCTACCATTAGAAAAATGAAATCTATGTCAGATTTTTGCTTAGGTGTCAAAGGAAAAAGGAAATTATATTAACCATCTCTGAGAATCTGAATAACAGAATTAGTAATTCATGCCTTAAATTAATCTTAAAAGTGTATTTATCTTAGCTTATCAAATCACACTTACTAAAAAAATAAAAAATTAGAAGTTCTGTGATGTGAGAACAAGTTACACTGAGAGTGAAATGTCAGGACATCTCCAGCCTGTGGGATGGGAGGGCCATCTGCTATCAACATCTAGGAAACCTACTCAGGGTGGAAAGTTTCCTTGCAGCCTCAGTCTTTTTTAGAGTAACTGAGTTTAGCTCTTTTTGCTCTGATTCTATCCATAGCTTTAGTTCAGATTGCCTCAAATCTAGGCCTTGTTGAGGACCCAAGCTCACTGCCCTCTATGCTGGGGTCTCTTGGTGGAGTCATGCTGAAATCAAAATAACCTTGGATAGGCACAGGAATCCCTGCTGCCAGGCCCCAGACCACAGTACAAATAACGCTTGTCTAGAAAACATACACACAAGTTTTCTGCCTTGAATAAAAGCAAGCAGAAACAATTTGATTATATTTCTTTCTCTCTTAGCTACATGAGAGTGTAATTTATTTTTGCATATTTTCATTATGCAAAGTCACACTGGACCCAACAGTGCAAGTATCCCCTTCATTCTGTTGGTGTTTGGTTTCTTATTAGAAATGTTATCAGAACGTAAACACAATGCACAGAAAGTTTGCTGCAAAGTAACAAGGTTTCAATACTATACCACACCATGCCAACAACTCAGAAATGTTTTAACAGGTTAAAACTAATTTTGGTAATTACAAAGAAGCTGAAAGAAAAAGCATTCCCCTTAATCTGACAACATGCATTTTATACAGAAAGTGACAAGATACGCAACCATGAAAATTGTACAGACACAAATATTTGAGATGTAACCGAGAGGCAGAAAAATATATTAAAACGATCGTTGATTGAGCAACAGGGAAAAAATTCTCTCAACAGGAAAAACCAGATTTTTACAGGTCTCTGTGAAAGCACAACAGACACTGTGACAATACATAAAACTTCCACCTGAAATTTTACAGCCACTTCTAGATATTGATGACTGTCTCTTTTGATATAGCTATTATTGCTTTTTTTTACAGATAGAGAAACCAGGTTTCCAGAATGACTGAGACTTTACTAAGGTCAAACAGTAAGTCAGGGACAAAGACAGAAACAGACTAGTTCTTCCCAATCTTATTCTCAGTCTACCCCATTAACAGATTGTACAACCATGAAAAACTATCTCTTCCCTGTGGAAAGGTAGGTTTTGCAAGGAAGATAACAAGTTCCACCCGTCTCTCCAGCTGATACTAGCAATAGTGAAAATTTCATTCTGCAGAAAAACTGCCAATGCAGCACTTGTAAAAAAACTCCAAATTCATGTGCAGATCAGAAACTGCCGAAGCGCTTTCAACAGCTGCAGCTACCATACACTTGCAGAGAGTCATTTGAACTCATCAGATCTGACTCTGGGACAGACAGCAAAGCCCAGATGGCTCGGCTGCACACAAAGCCCTCCAGCCTCACGTGGGATGAGGCACGGCGTGGTTGGGGCCCCGCAGATTTTCTGGGCACCAGGCTACGATGGGAGACCCCAGTGCAGCAGCCCCACCGGCCGCCCGCAGTGCTGCTAGATGGGGGACCCCGAGAGGACACGTACACGTGCACGCGTTTAAACAGTTGTTGTTGGGGACTGCGCGAAAGCCTTACAACAGACATTTTGCCTTGGGATGTTTTCACTGCCCTGTTGCAAAAAAAGCAATAAAAATATGTGCTAGTCTGTGAGTTCTTTCCCTGGTTAACCAGCCCCTTTATTATTACCCAGCTTCTCTCAGTACATACCCTTTCTCCTGACATGCCTGTACTGCTGCAAAGGCCAAAGCTCAGGTCTCAGGCAGGGGTTCTCGACACACGCTTTTTCACGTGCCTAACTTCACTACAGGTCAGACTGGGATGGATTTGAGGTTCTCCTTCCACAAGCCTGTACAAAGCTCGCCCCTTCAGCTGGGCGAGGTAACTGACCTCAAGCCTAGATTGGGTGCACAGGGTGAGAGCTGTGCCAGCCCTGCAGCCAGCGCCACCGCCCCCGCCCCGCCCATGGCACTGGATGCACCCACAGCAAAAGGGTTTTCAGCAGTGCCGGCTGCCCACATCCCCGGCAGAAACCAGCTGGAGGAAGCTTGGAAAGCCCGGCCTTTTTATTCTCCAGAATTAAGACTTTGATTAGCTGCTGGCACAAGACCAAAACTCCATCTGAAATGCTTTAGACAACCCATCTGCACTGGGTTTGGAAGTCTGAGGAGCGCATGCTGCGGCCCGCTCCTCACCCGTGCCAGGCGAAAACAAGGGGGAAAGCAGGGGGTGAGGAGCTGATTGCGGAGGAGCGCCCAGGGGCGGTGGGAGCGGTCCCAGCCCCGCAGCCGGCCCGCACACACCCGCCTGACGCCGCCCCTCAGGGCTGCCCCGGCCTGCACAGCTGCAGCCGCGGGGCCTGGCCCGGGGGCTCCGTGGTCACCCCGCTGCTCGCGGGCTGGGCCCCGGCAGCCCCGTGCGTGGGGGGAGCCTGGGCTCCGCTCCTCCTGCACCCGACCAGGGCTGGGGGCCCTCGCCACCCCTTGCCCTCCCAGACCCCCGTGGTCCTTCATGAGCGCATCATGATAAATTCCATAATTATTCAGCTCTTACTACTAACACCAAAACACATCGCTCAGTGTAAGTTAGCCAGAATTCATTAGAATAAGACGTCTAGTAGGCACATGTACTTTATTAGCCTCTTACACCAATAGTTTTAATTAGGTACATATTTCACAACTCTGAAGCTGCTCGAGTGAAGAGCTCCTTTTATCTCTTTTATTTACAGTAACAAGCTATCAAACAAATACCACCATAATTAAACTCAGATGCAAAAGAAATTTAAAAAAATTTAAATTTTCACTAGTGGTGACCTACTCCAGCCTTACGTTTGGTAAACTTTGGGGTTTTAACTGATGAAGGAAATACCCTGCAGCCGGACAGGGCGCTGGGGCGGGTGCCCCTGGCCCAAGCCCTGCCTCCATGTCACCTTCAGGTGGGGAATGAGTGCGCCGCCTCGGATAGAGACCGCGGGGATGAGAAAAGTGATTAAAATCCAGAATGTTGCTAAATTATTAATGAGGAATTTAAATGATGTTATAAAAGAGGGAAATACAGGCGAAAATGTTACACATTCATGGAATTTTTACTCATGCATAGTAATAAGTCGAAAACACTTCAGTTACAGTGCTCCCGAAATTGCAGGGCGGGCAGGGGGTGCGCGCGGTGCGTTTCTCGGGCCCGCCCGCCCTCACGCCACTCGGCGATCAAGGGCGCCACCTGGCGGACGCTGCGGCGAACGGCGCGCGCCGCCACCTGGCGCGGGGCCGCTGATAGCGGGGCCGC
>VYZT01021079.1:188814-243689 GCA_013400735.1 Pomatostomus ruficeps
GCCCCGGACGCGATGGGCCCTGCCCCGGCCGCGATGGGCCCTGCCCGGCCTCGGGGGCTCTGCCCCGGCCCCGGGGGCTCTGCCCTGGCACCAGGGGCTCGGGCCGCCGTCGCTGGAGGCAGCGGACGTGGCTGCGGCGGTCCCGCTGGCAGGCGTTACTCCCGCGACCGCACCCTGCGTTATTTGCTTTCTCACCTGCGGCGCAGAGAGGTTTTCATTTCACAGGTGCTGGCAGAGCCCACCTGCTTGGGGACAGCACCTTGTCTGCATACATTGAGCCGCCTTGTCAGCCTCTGGGGCTAATGCTGCCTATGCTGTAAATAAATAAATATAATATTGCAGGGAATAGGCATATGAGAAGAGCCCGTTTCTTCCCCCTCCATACCTGCAGTTTACCAGCTCCTGGGCAGCAGAGTTGGCTGCTTGAACTTGCCAGTCTGGGGGCTGTGGACACGGCTCTGAAACCTCACCACCTCACGTCCTTGGGAGCAACAGCAGCAGTTAGGACATGGAGAACAAAATGTTTCCCCATGGCAAAGCTGCAAGTGGCATGTACCCCACAGAGCTGGATTTTTGTCAAATGTCTATGTAGTCTTTTCTGTAAAGACTTCCCACACTGTCTCTCCAGACTCCCCATACCAAAGTGCTGTTTGTCTCATCTAAAGAGTAACATGACACTTGAGAGCCTTCTCTTTAAAGACCTGTTTAACGTTTTACACAAACAGGCAGGCATTTGGATGATCTACCACAAGTTCCAGTCATCATTTTCCTCTTCCATGGCAGTGAAAGAAACCTGCAAGCTCACAAAACTGGAACACAACCTTAGCCACAAAGTCTCTCAGACCTGCATGTCCCTCTGGATTAATTCCTTGGGGACATCCGGTACTTCCAGGTGCCTTTCAGTCTGATCAAGCTGGTTTTGGTAGCTCTGTGAAGCAGAGAGCCACCAGCTGATTATAGTGGCAGCAAATAAGGCAAGAACAATCCCAGGCCATTCTGGGCTGTAAGGTCTATACAAATCCTGGAAGTCCTGCTGAATGCTAACTGGCAGCAAGCACCAATTACTGAGTAATGGGCTCTCCACATGCCCCTTTACTTAATAAGTAGACACAGTCTGCACTCACTTTTGGAGCTCAGTTGTCTCTGGTTGTAACACCAAGTGAATGCTTTGCAGAGGGCCAGTCTCACAGTGACTAAAGCTCAGATCGTTATAGCAAAGTCTCAACCAAAAGAAACTGCCACACTCTTCCCAATTGGAGCAGATGAAATAAAGCCTCTTGGACACAGTTCCTACGTAGGAGCCGGCCAGAGCCTAATAATTGCAACATGCTGTGACTAAAACAAATGTGTCATGGAGGGATACCCAGGCTAATTCTGAGGGAGTTAAATTTGCCTGGATGAAACTCTTCATTAGCACAGTGTTATTTCTACCACTGCTCCAGCCACTTGTCGTCCCTTTGCCTGTGTCACTGCAGAGAGTACATTCGCTATTGTGAGCCATGGATGGCAGCCGGGGTCCCTCTGGGCAAAGCAATGGCATTCAGACCCGAAAAAAATTGTGCTTTCTTTTCTCCTTTGCTTCCTATGAAATTTCAATTGACCATATTCTCATTATTCTTTTGCATGGACAACACTGTAGAATTTCTGCTGAATTTTGGGCACTATGGTCCCTTCACATTTTCTGTCACAGGACAGCCCTGACTTCAGCTAAATGGAGATGCAAACCAGGTTTCACTGAGTGCTCAAGTGCTGCATTTTCTCCCTAGATCTTCACAGCAAAATGCTGAAGAGAAGATAACAAAGATCTCTGTGAAATCATGGTGCAAAAAAGAAGTTACTGCCAAATAATCCCAAAGCATCTGAGATAATTTCCACAAAGAAAGCAGCAGGGACTCCTAAAACACAGTTCCTATACATCCTTATTAGGAATGTTGACACCATTACTTTCACAGCTAACACTATGAAAGGCTGTTGAAATGTTCAAAGGAACTTTGGTAGGTTTATTTTTCTCTTTGGGAAACAAAAGTTATCACTAAAGACCTTATAAAAGGTAAACTTTGACAGCCTTGAGTCTCTGCAGGCAGCAATTACATGCGAAAGGTTGCCCCCAGTTTATATCCCTTAGCTGTTTTACATTTTTGACACTGAAAGGAGGGTGTTTGTAGTCAAGTAGTTAGCATCATGTTATTGTTTAATGAAACCAGCTGCATAAGTGTAATGTCATGGCTGAGACTTTGTTACATGTAAGCAAGTCAGTGAATTCAGAACCATGGTTCTGCAGCAGCCACGATTTTCACCCCATGTATTGTGGACTGACTGTATTATAGACAAGGAGCCATCTCTGTGTGTGCCAGAAGAGAGAAACCAGTCACTGCACTGAAGCCCAGCTGAAGTTTTAGGTGTCCCAAAAGACACATTAAATTCCAGCTTCATGGATTTATTACCATACATGTAACTGATGTGGCCATTTTTATCTGAAATCAGTTTCTTCCTGGTTTTGTATATATATGTGCAACACAGTGAGGTAATGATGAGTGTCCCGTACACCTTCCCTGTTACATATTTTAGTTCTATGTCATGACATCCTGTTAAATGTAGTTACAAGGATGGACTTTTCTTTGGTTTTAATAATAAAGTGCATACAGGAGGTGGAAATAGAACCCACTTGACTGCAGTAGTTCATTGTGTGAACCAGGCAGCAAATAAAGATGTGGAACTCCATATTCATGCCTCAGCATGGGTATCTCTTCAGTATTGCACCTGCAGGTATTTATATGATCACATACTGAAATAAATGCAGCATGTGTGGGTGTGTAGAGCTGCACCTGTACATATAATGAGACGTTCAGAGAAATACACCAAGTTTTGTTGCAATCCCACTTGACAACATCCTTGTCCATTTTGTCCTGCACGTTCTGTGTTCTGTAGTCTTATCCCTGGTGCTGCTGAATCTTTCTCTGGTGTGGACTGGACTGTCCTATGTACCCACCTGCCTCTCTCATCCCAGGGAAAAAACCCTCACACTTTGTCACTTCCTCACTTGCTTTCATTCTAACTTCTTTCATTTCTAACTTTCATTCAACTTCTGTTGAGCTTGAAGTAGCTGGAAATGAAACTGGGCACAGAAGGCAGTTTCCACACCCTTTGGGTCTGCTTATTTGCCTGCTTCATAAAGATCATGTGGGCTTTTCCTATAGGCAGCTACTGAGTGACAAGTCCTGCTCTGGCACAGAAATATTACACATCTTGGGATTGGTATTGAGAGGCCTCTTTCAGCCAGTGAAAGGACACAAACCTAAAACCCCATGGAGTTTGTGCAGTGTAGAGCCTAGTGTTTAGTATAGTAAAAATATTACTACATCAAAGACCACAAGGAACACAGACATTGTTCTCCCCATTTTTCAGAGGAGGAAACTGAGCCAAGGTATCCAAGTAAACTGCCCAAGAAAGCATCAATTAGGCTAAATGTTGGAACATCCCTACTCACATGGAATTTCAAGCTGTGAAATAATTTAAAGCTCCTTAAGACTGAACAAGTGCCTGCCAGAAAGGTTAGACATCACATCATCGGTGGTCACTTAGACTACAAGAGAAAACATGAAGAAAATGAAACCATTATTGCCATATAAAAGTTTTGAAACCATTGGACGGTGACCTAGAAACACTTGGACATGTTGTAGCTCCACTCCTCCATAAAGACTTGAAGTCTGTGTATCTGTATATATTTTAAGGAAATGGGAAAATCAAGAAATATAAGTTGCTCCTTAATACTTCACAGGCAGACTCAGCATTTCTTAATGCCGAGTGTAGGAGAAAGTACTGCTCAGTCTTTAGGCCAAGGGACTGTGAGTAGAGGAAAAAATTCCCCTCTGATTTTTTTTGCCTCATAACTGGCTAAATCAATCAATCATTCCATGCCTTAGTTAACACATCTATATCACAAATAATATCTCAAAATATTTCCTTTTTCCAAAGCAGAGGGTCCCTCTTTGCCCAGTCACAGATTCTGTTTTCCCTGCAGATGCTTTTTCAAAAGAGAGATTTGTTTGATGATATTTACTGCATTTGTTGTGCTGACATCACAGAGTGAATGAGAACAAGTATTTATACTTCTATTATGCCTTCATTGAACTGAACAAGGTGTTCAACAGGACATTTTAATTATAATCCCACTTCTAACAGCATGAGTAAAGGTGTTTAAAAAACACAATCAAGCATGAAATAGAACAGTAAACATGCCATTTCAATTACAAAATTATGTATAAGCACATCCTTGCACAACATAACATTTGAAGACTGCAAGAGATGCTAAAATCTTCACTGAAACCCTGGGAGGTTTTGTGCACAGGATTGAAGGAGCCAAAATACTCCTTCCTCACACTCCTTTGTATATTCACACTGAATGTTTGACTCCAGAGAGGAATTCATGAAGCCCCAAATTGACATTTTTTTGTACAGATTTCCATGGAGAAAAAGTAGCCTTGAGCTTTTTTCCCCATTGCACTGTCATGTCAGACACCTGTTCTGTTTGCAGAGCTTTGTTTCACTTCCCAGCCCAACAGTGCTGGAATTGAAAAGCAAATGTCCTGGCAGATCCTTGCACTGTTATCTAGCCCACCTACCTGTACCAGTAAAGTGCTCTCCAGCAGGAATGTAACAGAGGAAATATTATTTCATGTTTATAGTCACATGTGACCCACCAGAAACTCCTGGACATCTGTGGCCTCTCTGAGCACAGGAGGATATTGGGCTGCCCTGCAAAATGCTGTAAATCCTCCAGGCTGACACTGATATACTGTGACTTCACCTAGTCCCTGGCTCAGGAAACTGATGCAATACATTGTTTTACAGTGGAGGTTCAGGGAACTTTATTTCCAAAGCTGCACCCTGGAAACAGCTGGGAAGCTGCCTTCTGGTTTCAGACTCTCTCCAGTGAATCAACACACACTGCTCAGAATAATACAACCAGGTTGTCACAGAAGCCTGACAGCTGTGACAGGCTGCTGTAACTCAGATCTTTTCAGCATTTTAAACAAAAGAGAATGTTGATGCTTCCAGTGGTTAGGGCCAGGGACAGGACACGGAGGTCTGTTCTGTCCGTGTGGAGACAAGCATGCAGAAAAAGGGCTGCTGAGGTGGGAAGATGAAGGTCAGGGGCAGATTTGCCAGCTTTCTGCAGCCAGATGAGGATGTGGACACTGCTAGGTGGGACTTTCCCCTGGCCTTCAGGTAAACTCCTCTCTCCAAAGCAGCAGCACAAGGCCCTCCTGTTTCTCCACACAGCCCCAGTGAGGAGAAAATTGGAACAACTTGCATTTCTGCCATGCAGATTAGACTTGAACCAATGCTGTATGCATTAAGCTCACAAAGCCATCTGGAAATTATAATGTGAAACCTGGTACTATCTCATGATCTGGACTATTATCTTTTCCACAAACTGTACTGTTCTGTCTAATAGACTATGTGATTGTCCATGGTATAGAGTCTTCTAGAAAATTTGACCTGAAAATTACTCCATTATTGTGATTTAATATTATTAACTTTCTCAAAAATTTTATGGTCATTTAGATGACCCTGTAAATACAGTTGATAATCAGGTGAGGTATGTAAGTATCAATATTTAATAAGCTGCCAAACATATATGCAAAAGCATTTAAGTGACAAGAAACTGTATGGGCATCTGTAGGTATTTAATAGCACAGACAGCATTAAAAGTTTGTCTTTCATCCCTTTTTTGAAATACAATTTGTTATTCTTTCACTAGCCTTTCAGAACCGAAGGAAAAACTCAGCGTATTTTTTCCATTTCTGGAAGAACCTGTTTTTCTTAAAATGCCAGAGCACCTCATTAGTGCCTTGGTTAGCTTGTAGATAGCTGGCAGAGGTGTTTGTTGTGCTTGTTTCCACTTCATTTTTCTCTGCTATTATGAGTAAGTAGAAGTAAAAGCACAGTTTTCGTTGCCTTTAATGGGAGCAGAATCTGCATTTACTTCATGGCTATTTTCCATTCTTCTCCTGGCACTACACAGAAATGCATGTGAGGTGAGATGCAGTGGAGAGGTGACTTGGCAGTGAGGGTTCCAAAAGCCAACACTAAATGCAGATAACATATTTTTTACTAGTTATGCACATCTACAGGCCCTGACAGAAATTTATGAGAAACCCTATATGGAGAAGTCATTAACCAAGATTTAAAATTGGGAAATACAGGAAATATGGAGGAACCTAAAATTTAAGTCTCACATTTAACTTCTCTCTACTTAAAGCAAATCAGCAAATGAGGCAAAGCTGTGAAGTTCATTAATACTAGAAGAAATGAACATGAGACCTACCTGATTCCTGAAGCTCCTCCTTGAATGTACCATTTTTGTTAGAGGAAAGTTGTGCTGCTTCTTCTCTCTTTCAGAACTGCTGGAGCCAGTTCAGATCCTCCCTAGCTTCTGGATAAATTGAGTTCTAACATCTACAACTGAACAAATACACAGAAGGTTTTAAATAATTTTCTCACCACCAGATATAACTCAGGGCATAATTATAAATTGGGATCATAACTAGATTGTCCCAAATAGTTATGAAAGGTAACGATGCATGGGAAGGAAAATATCTCATTGATGAAGAGAACATAATTTTCAGGGTCAGTTTTAGAAAGCCATATGTTTTATCTATACATTCAACACAGAAACATGCATGAAGCTTGGCATTTGAAAGGTCAAATTTTAAATTGAAGCCATTGTTCAAACATCTTCCCTTGCAATGAGAAGCAGAAACAGCTTAGGCAAAGCAATCTCAGTCTTCACTTTCTGGCTCTTGTGTGCACGAGGGAGCTGGATTCAAGAGTAGTCTCAGGGCTGGTCTATCTGTGCCTGCCTGCAGTAGGCATTTGTTTCTCTTTCCCAGGGATGGGCATGCCCAAAGGATGGAACCTGTGCAGGACGAGTTCCTGACCATTGCTGCGGGGCATTGCTGAGGCCAAGAACCTGGACCATGGGACACCGTGTACTCTGCAGGGCTGGGCACCTGCGGCACCAGCCAAGCCCACGGATGGGGACAGGGTGGAGAGCAGTGACATCGGCTCATCAGCAAGCCCAAGAGGTGTCAAGACCTTGTGGGCACAAAGGCAGAGGGGAGTGGAAAGGAATTAGGTGAGAGATGACACAACTACTCTGCAGAGCACAGCCACAACGGGAGCTGTAATCACAGAGGAAACAGAGTGTCTGTCTGAAACACTATTTCTGCTTTTTTGGTGTAAATATAGGAACTATGACTTCATGTCTCGCACTTCGAGAGATGTACTCTTGGGCTTGTTTTCTTCCATATCAGAGCTCTAAGAAATCCAAAACGTGTCTCTCTATTTCAGTTCTGGCTGGAGGTTAATCTTTAGAAACAAGTAATGTAACATTTCCATCTATCTTTTCTACTCTTTTGGCAGTTTTAATTATACTAATATACTATGACAATTTAAACAAGACACATCTCAGCTTCTGGCCTGCTCTGTAATGGTTCAGCTGCTACATGTGCTCCAGCATATTTTGCTCAGACAGGCTGCTGCTGGAGGCAAGGAGGAGGCAGAATACTGCCCTTCTGTCATGAGAGGTTTCATTGCACTGATCATTGTATGTTTGACAGATTCTTTGTCAATGTCAAGTGTCTTTTGTGGTTAAGCCCAGTAAAGCTAAAACAAAAGGTCTCCTAGATATTAGACACATAGTGACATTACTGAATTCACTTGGAGGCAGTAATTTTTTGTCAGCCTATGAAAAGAAAAATGGAGCTAATGGGAAAACAAAAGGAAGATGCTGGCATGCCTTTTTAGCTATTTTTGTTTATGTCAGACATTGTGATTGACATCTGGCCCAGAACACCCCTTCAACCATTGAGCCTGGTGTCATGAAACAGAACAAAGAGAAATTGCCAGCCAGGAAAACACCACTGGCTCAGAAAGCACTGCTTTTTGTTTATTTTCTTTTAAGTGTTTCATTTTCAGTAATCAGTATTGTTCCACAAAAGTAGTTCACTCACATGCACCCCCCAATTACTACTTGGACTTTTAAGTTTCCTTCATGTTTGCTTTCTTCCTTCTTGCTTGAATGGCACCAGAGAGCTGGTTTGGTTGGATGACAGTCTGTCATAACAGTGATGTTTGAGGTTAGTGAAAACTGACATGAAAAATACAATCCACTGGCCTTTAACCGAAATAGCAGCTCTGGTTTTTGTGGAGTTGGCAGGCAGCATTTTTAAACCCCTTTCATGGTGAAGGCAGTTACAACATGTTTTTTTCTGTATCAAGCAGTTCCATCATGAAGTACATTATCTGCGTCTGTTGTCATATCAGGATATTGCCTTTGAAGAGTAGTTTGCTGTTTCTTGTATGGGCACTGCTCTTTTGAAGTGTCCTAAAAGGGTTAAGGTAATTTTATGGCCATTCTTCAGGGCCAGGCCAAATACAATGCTTTAAAATTTGTTTAAGAGTGATTTTAGGTAAATATCAGAGAGCAGAATATGTTCTGCAGACACACAATACCAAGGAGTCTTTGTCATGGCCATTCTACAAGTGCTGTAGAATTTCAGAGACCTGGTCAAAATTATGTATCAGCAGAAGGGAATTATTCCTTAAATTTTTAACTTCACCTTGAAAGTATGACACACTTTTCACAAGATGAGAGTGAGACAGTCCATCAGCCACTTCCCTCCATACACATATCTGTTGAAATCGTATCAGAATGTTTACCCTAATATAAAACTGCCTTAATCACTTAAAAAAATTATATGGAAGTTGGCCCTTGAATGCATCACATGTGTTGGAGTTAAACATTCTTGCACCATTTTAACAGGGTGACCTTCAGGAACACTGGGGTGTATTCTCCTGTAGATGCAGACACATAACTGCCCTCAGCATTAACAGCAGATATGCTTACACTTGGAGCGAAGAATTTCTCTCTGTCCCTTTGCACAGTGCTCTAAGAAGAACTCTGAAGAAATTGAGAAAAACAGAGAGCGCAGTATATTAATTTTAAGGAGATGAAAGCAGTACATGTCATTCCTAAATTTCATGGAAAATGCACCGTTAGTAACAAAGATGAGTAGAAAATTTCAAAATCATTCTGAGCAGCATTAAAATCAGTCTTCCCTGATTTTCTGTTTTCCCCTTCTTTTCAAAGCACATACATTAAACTCATTTTATGCTTATAATGTATATAATGATTCTAGACAACATAAGAAGGACACTGGGATTCTTCCTATTTCAACGTATAAAGTGGCAAGCCAATTTATGCAGCTTAAACCATTGCTAAAGAAGATGTATCAAAAATTGCCTGTGATCATTACAAATAACAGCCTGAAATGTTCACAAGAAGCTGTTTGCTTATCATATTTTCATTAAAACATCTTTTCACCTGATTTTCTTTTCCCATGCCTGTAACCTGCATTGTAATCAGTCTTATTAACTGAGAACATAAATATGATTTATTATGGTCTGATAATGGAAGCTACATGGACCAAGAGAAGGGATATATTGTCCTTTGATAAAATGGCTCTTTTCTCTCAAATAGAGCTCTATCATGAGAGCATGCAGAATGTAGTGAGTGATTATTTCCTGAGGGTGAATGATGGCAGAACCCTACAGAAAATCTTCTTGTTGGCCATGACAGCCTCCGAGTGTCCCCAAATCTCACTGAGTTTGACAACCTGCAGACACTTTTGATGAACTGTATTCTTCTGTCAGAGACAGCCTGTCTGGGAGGAGAAAAGGGAACCTTTATCGTCTGATCTGCTATTATTGTCTTGATCTTTTATAAGCAATCTCTAATGCACATGAATATAATATCCTTTCACAGAAGTGCCAAACATAATAGAAATGTAGTTAAAGGACCCTTTTCCCGGTTATGTAAATGTCCTAATACCATAATTAGAAAAGATGGGTTGTGAATGATAGCAGTAAGGAAAGGGTAATCAAAATGTTTTAACATTATCTTTCTGTTTTAAAGACCAAAATCTGTGATAAATAGCATTTATGGTAGATATGGGGAACCAGCTTGTGCTGAAGCTTTTACCTAAAAAGAAAATACTTTTGAGTGTAAAACTGTTATATTTTCATAAAACACATAAATGGCAGCTGGTCTTAAGCCAGGAATGATTACTGGCAGATATGACGTAAAGAAAATGAGTATTCCACTCCAAATCCCTTCATGGCTGTTACAGAAAGAACAAAGCATTATTATTAAGTAGTGTATTTGAACAAAGAGGTGTTCAAGACCAACCAAGTTTGCCAACAAATCTCTCTTTTATCTACATCCAGAAGAACAAGCATACCCAAATCTTTTTCAATTAACAGCTGTACACATTAGCAAAACACCCGTCTTTCTCAGCTCAAGCAGCCTGGCTTATTTATCAGAAAAAAATGAACTGTTTTGGGGGGAAGGTTTCCAAGTTCCCCAGTAATAGGAAGATACTTGATTTTTCATTAACCTTTTGACATCTGGAGCTGGGATGTCCCAGTATTAACTACTAATGGTCTTTTGCATTACCAGTTGGTGTTGAGAGGAGTCCCAATTGTCAGAGTCAAAAGGTTAATCAGGAATTTCACACCAGTGATGTGGTCAGAGTTCGCATATTACTGCCTATACAGGAGGAAGAAGAAAATAAAGTCATTAAAAGAAAACTACATCCCAACATTATTGAATCCTTCTCTTTTTTCTAGAAAATATTTCATGACCTGTTTACTAAATATTCTGACTTTTTAGAGGACTTCACAAACCTTTGCTGGGAAGTCCAGGACCAACTTGTTTGGTTTATTCTACTTTTCAAAAGACAAACAGGTAAAATTTTACTTACCCACCAAGTGCTCAGTCCATATGAGTGTGAGGGAAAAGTCTTGTGTCTGTAACCCATGGAGATTTTAGTAAACCTATCCAAATGGCCTAATTCAGCCTGAGAGTTGCATCCTCTCTGCTGGAAGTGAAGACATTTGAGTGTCCATTCATTCAGGGTGAATTTCATAGTGCAGATGCTGTATCAGAGATAAAGAGCACTGCAGAGCAAAAACTTGAGTGTAGGCTTTTCCCTCCTACCCCTCTTTCTGTTTTGATTGTAGAAAAAAAGTCAACAGCAGCATTCCCTTAACAAATATGGACAGCAGTATTATGTCATGTGAACGTACCCACATAAACAGCCAGACCAGTACCTCAGCTGGTGTCACTTTACCATAGCATACTTTAACTTGGGACCCAAGAGCTCTTCTGTTCATAGAAAAAACAGATTTATTTTCTAAAACAAGATATTAAATATTGCTGAAAACATTACAGTTTGGCATTTTCTAACAATAACAATGTTCACACAAAAGGACTTCTCATTTGCCCTGCTATTAATCTGAAATTGTTAACTGTTGCTTGTCTTGTGTTTAGCCCTGATCAAAAACCTTCTGATATCAACATATTTATCAGGCTAGTTCTATGGTCTTGAGACATTCTATCTTCTTCCTATGTCCACGACAAATAAGTAATGAATCTTGCCCAAAACAACAACCTTCATCCTGGATATTTTCTGCGTCAGAGAGTTCCTCTCATCTCTTTATCAAGTTCCAATAGAATCTACAGCTAAAATCTTTCCTCTCTTAATTGCCTCAGTTTAAATGGGGACAGGATTTTACCCTGGAATGTTCAGGAAAAAAATACCAGTCTTTCCAACTGCCCTATTACTTAGTCCACCAATTAGCTGCCTATGGAACCTGAGTGTCCTTGTACATCATCCCAGCCCCCACCTGCATATTTGGCTGCATATGTTTATGCAATTAGAAATGGTGAAAATCTAATAAAATTAGGACAAACCTGAGCGAGCTATAATTCTGTTTAATCTCTCAAACTGGATTGTTGAAAACTTGCTGAATTCCCCAAACCTCTCTCAGGTGCCAACAAGTGAGTCAATATCATACCGAAGTTCTCACAGCATAGCAGACATAAATTCTACTTCCAGAATCTCATACACACCCTCAAATAATGAATCTAATGTCTCTAAAGTACTGTCAGGGAAAAAAAGCAGTTTCCTCCAGTTACCAGTGTAAAAAAAAAAGAACACAGGGCAGGTTTGCAGGGGGAAGGAGTGGTCACTTTGAAGGCCTGTGCTTTCTTATGCTGTATATGTATATATTTACTGGAGCAATCCAAGTCTCCTGCCTCCAAGGGAGGACCACTGCCATTAACACACTCAGTTTTGCTAGGTCCTATTGGCCTGAGAAACTCAGCATGATGGGAGAATGAAAGTTTGTTTCATCTCAATGTGATGCCTCTCCAGACTTTACCTTTTAAAAGCCTGTTTTGCACTTTGTTTTATAGTGTGATGGTAACTGGTGGCTTACATAGAAATAATCACCAGTCTGGAATAATCCCAGATCACTTCATAAGTGTGATTTTGGTTGAAATTAGGAGGAATTTTCCTTGAATGGGAAAACAGAATTATTTAGAGTTGAAGCACAGAAGATCAATTAATAACTCGATTCTTGGAAGAAAGACCTCGAGATCTTTTAGCTCAAGTTGTGGGGGCTTTGGGTTTGTATCTAAGACAAACTAGGTATTTGTTGCAGAATGGGGCTGCTCAGTATGAGGAAGAAATTGCAAGGCATTGGGTCCATAGGTCAGAAGAAAATGTCTGCAGATGAACTGGTTCCTTTTCCTTTTTTCTCCTCTATATTCATTTTCCTTGTAGACTTCATTTCCAAATATGTGCCTTGTTTATTCTTTGAGATCTTAGAGAATTTCAGTGAGGAGGTGACGAGTCAGAACAGGTGTTCCATGATCACACAACTGAGGTACTGCTCCCCCTCATACATTATGGGATGCTGAGGTCATAGAAAAGAGAACTGGTAGGGTTCATCCAATACCTGGCAGCATTCCCCAGATTTTTGACTACTCTGTCTTAGCAATGCTCCAGTGATAGGTACTTCATCATCACTCCAGTCAATTATCCCAACAGATAACTCTCCTTTCCTAAGTGACAAATACAGTTGAACTGTGAGAGAGACCGATTGCTTTTTTAGGCATTATATGTTTTGCTCAAATACAACTTAAATGTATTTACACCTTTCACCTTGTTTCTTCATTTATTTCTGTCTGTTACCAGTCCTTCACCATTTTTAACTTCAACTTTCTCCCTACTACCTTACCATTCCTACATTAAGTCACTCCCTTTCTTTTTTGTCTTCTGAACTATGTGCTCATTGGTACCCTTGCATTTCTTTTCTTCTTTGTGTCTTTCCAAACACATGAAAAACTCTCACATGCCAGCAGCCTTGCTGCAGAGACCTATCTCTTGCATCTCCCAGAAGGCAGTTAAAATGCCACACTTCTATTCATTGCATGAGAATCACTTTTCTTAAACAATGAGAAATTAAACAGATGTATTCAAATTCAGGTCTAAAGGTGGTGTTCTTGAGTTATGACTGAAGAGTGTAGGTAGCTATGGTTCACGATATGCTCTGAACTCATATGAAGGAACAGGCATTACACAGCCTCGAAAGAGGGAAATCAGAACTCCTGGCAGTCATGGAAAACAGATGCTTGCTTCCTGCTGGCTGTTAAGGTGTTTCATGTACAAAAATGAGCTACAGCACAGGTCTGGACTGACAGGTTCCAGAACACCAAATTAAGTGCCTTTGTCTCAAATTTATGCCAGGTAAAGTACCATCAAAAAGAGTTAAGATGGAGCATCTCCATAGGCAGAAAATTGTTTTACTTTGTTGCCTCAAGTCAGGCCCATTGCAGTATTGTAAAGTACAGGTAGTACAGAAGTCCAATACTGTCCCTGGGGCACTGAAGGCTACTTGGTCCAACAAATATTTGAGGATCTCAAGATAATGTCCAAAATTCAGAGCAGCTCAAGCACCTGTGTTTCTTAAAAAAACAACTGTTTCAACTTATTCTTTCAATTTTTGACAGAAAATTATTAAAGAGGTGATTACCCCTGCTATGGCAGGAAGCAGTATGATAACTAAATGGGAGGACTAAAGAAATTTACTCCACATTTACAGGAGGAAAACAGGTTTGTTTTCCTGCACATTTCATAGCGCATTGTTGCTGCAATGTAAATTTTTTGAACTTCAGTATTTTCTTATCTGCCCTGACCAGGATCTGTGCCTGAAGTGGCTGACTGCAGTGGTCTGAAGCAAGACTATTGAGGTCACCTGACAGAGGAGCAGAGGAGCTCAGGCTGTGCTTCTCCAGGGAAGGTCCAAATATAAAGCAGGGAAACTAAACTTGGACTTGGGAGGCAGAGGTTATTTGTCCCCTGCATGATCTCAGACAACGTATTTCCTCTCTCCAAGCCTTATTTTCTCCCCAAAATAGGGACTGACAGCTTCCTGTCTTCCCTCTCTGGGCTCGTGGCTCTTCTGGCTAGTGGCTGTTCCTGATTATGGGTAGGTCTGATGACTGTGAGTCTGACCTCCAGCAGGCCTCTGGACACTTCTGTATTATATTTGATAATGAAGCCTCCTGTCTTATCCAATCAAGACAAAAAAAAGTAAGTCAGACCAGAGAAAACTGTCTCAGCACAAAATGGCAGCTTCAGTGCAGCAAAGTCAGAGCCATTAACTATTGACTACTATAGAAATACTGAAACTGCATCAGGGATTTCTTTCTTTAATTGCTATTTAGGGATTTAAATGAGATTTTTAAAAAGAAAGAAAGACAGAATGTTTAGTCTACAATCACTCTTTGCTGCCAATACAGGCTATCATATAAATTACTTAGACACTTTAAAAAATACATTATTTACTCAATAACCCATAATGGGTCCAGAGCTCCTTTTACACGCTATTATAGAAGTACATAATTGCTGAATTTTCAAATGGATATTTCTTCTAGGCAATAGTCTTTAATGGCTCCTTCAAAGCTCTTAGGCTTTTATTATATGAAGGCCTAAGTAGGAAATGTTTCGTTCACTGATCACTGACCTAATAGAGAGCAACAGCTTCTCTGGAACAAGTATTGTCTGTTGGGGCAGATGATGTATGAATGACATTTTAAAAAATTCTTGGAAGTATGTGCTAGGGAAAAATTACTGTTCTATGCAAAGCAAATACTGCTGATGAACTCCTCAGAATTCTTTTGTTTGGTTCTGCTTGGTTTAGTTTTTTATTTTCTGTGAGCCCAAGAGCAAAAGAAAACAGTTGGGTTTGTATATGAAATGCGAACTCAGTCTAGGACCCATTCGGATCAATGAGAGACATGTTGATGTTCTCAGAGATCATTCAGCTCAATTAAAAGTTGTCTCAAATGAAAATGCAATGTAAGAAGCTGAATTCTGAAATTAGAGAAGTAAGGGATGCTGCAGTGGGGAAAATCACATTTCTTAAAATCATGCTGAACACAGTAAAACCCACAGGCCTATCCTGAGCTTGATCTAGAAAGGAAATAGGCAACTTGACACATTTTCAGCACTATTACTATGAATCTCATAATCACTGAGCTGCTGTTCTCTACTTACATTTACCTTTGAAGTCTGCTGCTTCCGTCTCAGACACAAAGAAAGGTTCAGGTTCCTAAAAGCTTGGTATAAGAAAACACATTTTCTCTCCCTACACACTTCTGGCTGTAAAACCCTTGGTATTACTGCCAAAATGTCAACTGGGTCTAAGTGCAGGACCAGCAAGGATGAATGTGAGCTGGGGACAGTCAGACAGAGATCTTCAGAGAGGCTGAAGGACACCCCCAGCTGTGAGCCTGATGGGCCAGGGAGAGGTCATTGCTGGGTGGCACAGCTTCCTCAAGGGCTTGGGGCAATGGGATGTGCAGCTCACCAAAGGAGGCTACTGAATAACCGGCTCAGGAGCTGGGTGTGATCTTAACTCTATGTGCCATCAAACCAGACCAAGTATCCCCAGCACAGCGCTGTTTGTATGTGATCTGACATCAGAAGCACTCCCATGCTTTTTATCATTGGATTTCTCCAGCCTGGTAAGGCTGCCTGGGACTCCTAGTGTTCTGGCATGATTAACACAAAAAAAAATGCAGTTGCTGGCAATTCTAGTAGTTCCTTCTGTTTGATGCATCTGATCGAAGAGAAACTGAAATCACAGACCAATATGCACCCAGGCTGCACCAGTTAGCCTCATCATGCAAATGAGGCACACTTGCAGGTGAACTTCTTAGAGATCAAATAGTTTTAGGCACTGCGGATAATGAAGGCAGAGCGCTTATGTTGCAACAGTCAGAGCTGGAGTTTAATCATGTTGATGCCTATTGCAGCAGTGAACAAACACAGAAACAGCCACAAAAATCAAACTCTTAGAATGAAAGGAAGGTATAAACCAGACAAATAATAAGAATAAAAAAGACCCAAACCAAGGAGCATAGTGATTTTCGAGAAGGAAAAATTTTGCACGTTAGATCTGGAAAGACTTTGAGCCGCACTTTTTTCAGCTAAGCAGTTGGATAAGTGGGGGTTGCAAGGAGAATCTGATGGGGTGTCACTGTCTGTTCCAATAGAGAAATGGCTCCTACCTTTGAAGATGGCCCTGCAAGGAGAAAGGGGGATGCCAAGCAGCACAATGCTTGAAATCAACAAGAGGGTGCAACACAGCCCGCACAGGGAAGCAGAATCTATTAGGAAAGAATTAAGAACGAAACAGAGAAACAGCTTCCTGGGGTGGAATTTATAGCAGAGGTTACACAACTGACAGGCTGGATTGCCAATTTAGTAGACATTAGGAATAAATACATTCTGCAGAGGCATTAGCCCCTTCTGTCTCAATAACCCCTCACATGCACTCACCATCCTTTATGCAAACATCTGGAGTGGCCCTGAGCAGGCCCACTAAGGTTTGCTTGTTTTAAGGAGCAAAGATGAGACACAGCAGGTGAAACCTGCAAAAGGGAAACATTTGAATTCCTTTCGGCAGACAGAAATGGATAAAAATACAGCTTGGCATTTCTTCTAATACCATTTGGTAGTAGAAGAGCTCCAAAGATGTCAACAGGAAGCCCTAGAGGTTAGAGGGAATGATGTAACCATATGTGACATAATGCTTGTTGTAGAGATTTCCTGGAACTGATTAGTGCCATTCATGATAACAGCAGCCAGCGAGAGTGTGAGGACTGGGTGAAGGCCCAGGCAGAATTCAGGCATTGGATATTTTTCATTCTCTTTTAACGCGGTGTCTGGTCTCTCTTGTTTCAGATGCATAATAGAATAACTATGCGGTATTCCCATGCAGCTTTGTCTGGGAAGACTTGGAAGCAGCACACTTACCAGCAATGTGTAGCTACTCCCACGCAAAGGGTCACAGAGAGAGAACTGCAGAGGTGGAAGGACAACGAATACTCTGGGTTCCTCCTTCCTCTGGAATGCCCTCCCCTCCATTCCTCTCTTATTCCTAGAAATATAAGGGGCAGTCAGGTCATTCTCATCAGGATATTGTTTTATGCCTCGTCTATATGGAAATGCTATGAAGTGCCATCTATATTTAACGGGAGGCCTCTGATCTGTGTGAGTGGGTGGAAACTGATAGTGAGTGACATGGGTGCTGACAATGGCACATAAACTCCACAACACTCTTAAAACTTTTAATTGCATTTTAAAGTAATGTAACAAGGCAATGTTTAATGAGTACTTTGTTAAAGAAATTCTGACTTTGTAAGCTAATTAAAGAGAAGGGAGGGTTACTGCACTAGGGCAAGAAATCCAGGCTGCTGAATGTCTATACTACTGCAACATGTAATTCAGATTCAATTGGCAGCTTTGCAAATCTCCAACCAGCCAGAATGAATGATTACTTTTTTTTTTGATGGGCAAATAAATTATTATTATCATCATTATTATGTTAATAGAAAAAATAAAGGATAGGCAAGTACTTTTTTTGCCAGGGCTGGTAAATTTTCATGACACTTTTTGCGAAGCTGTCATATGGCTGGCTTAGATGAAACTGGAAGGCTTTATGTGGGTAACATTTAACTTTAAACATTCTTCATGGAAACTTACATGGTACATAATTTACATATTCAATACCAGTGACAATTTACTTCTCCCATCTGAGCAGGGCTTTCAACTATGCCACTTGAACTAAATTAATAAACAGTAATTAGAGAATGTTGTGCGAGCGAGCTGTTGATGTTGAGAAGATTCTAATCAACACCTTCTTTTAAGGGCCAATTAAAGCTGAATGTATGCAATATAAACATCTTCTTGTATTTAGACATGAACTGGTGAACAAGGTAAAAAATGAAAATCAGAACAATTACAGCAGGTTAGAGATGATCCAATGGAATGATGAAGCTTCGTTAATAGTGAAAACAGCAGTAATTTCTAAAAACTAATGGCCACCTTCCATGGAGAAGCACTGACAACTTGTGCAAGTTAATTCTAACCAGGATAAATCTCAATGCTTTCATTGTCAGGCTTTTCTCTGAAAGTAGCTCTGTAGCTGCCTCTAATTTACACTGCAGTATTCACCTGTCTGTAAGACAACCCTGCATCTAAAGTGAGTCCAGAGCTGCAGTAGAAAGGCTTCCCTGGGGGGAGGCAATAAAGGTGAATGCAGCCATCCCATTACTGTTGCCTCGTAGCAGAGAGAGGCTCCCTGGCAAGTGATCTGGGGAAGAGTTTGCACAGCACAGCCCCCACCAGCACTGCTGGTGGGATACAAACACAAGGATGAGCCTGAGTGAGAGGTTAAGCTGCCCCAAATTGTCTCAATTCTATTACTGGGGAACAGGAGCAGTCAGGCCAGAAGCGCTAATGCACCTGTACCTGTTACCTGTGAGTACTCCCTCACCCCACAAAGGTGAGTAGTCCGTCACCTTGCCACGCAGATATAAGGTGGTTTAGTCCTGAAAGGTGAACTTAAGACAAGGCTTGTTTCCAAAATTCCAGAAGGACAGAGGGAAGGCCATCTTTGATTTAAAGAGAGAGGATCCTTAGTGTACCAAAGGGAGCCTGCAGTAGCTGCTGAGCCTTGTGTATCACCATTATGAACTGTCAGTAAGTTAAAAATAAGCATAACTTCATCCAAACCACAGCTCACTGCTTCCTAAAGCACATCTTAAAAAAAATCATCTAAGCTGGTGCAATGAAGCACATGCAAAATTTGTCCTCCAAGTTAGAAGATACAACAGGCTAATAAAGGTAAGGGAAACATCTGTTCCAATACTACACCAGTATCATTTGGAGAAAATGACTGCATCACTTACGGCCGTTTGGTATCCAGAAATACTACTACGGTGATAGGATGTTGTCACCTCAGGCTCTGCTGAAATCTACAGGAATTTTACTTGTTTAAGAATCTAGGATTAGGCACATGATCAGTGTTTCTTCCCTTTGAAAATAAACATTTCCACTTATCATTTCTATAGTGGTGTGAGATCATTATCTTGTGACAGTATTTCATTTCACTGGCAATATCTCGTAATTAGCTATTTAAAAATATATGTAAGAGGGAGGAGGTGGTGAGTGGACTTGTAAACCTGACAGGTCTGATGTGTTCTTACAAGCTCTGCTAATCCCAAACATTGAAAATATATTAGTAAAACCAAAATAGCACTTTAAAGAACAACACAGGAAAAGCCTTGTGTCTTGAACCCTGAAGTTCAGCATGCATCAGAGGCGCTCTTACACCCAGAGCAAAGCCCTTGGGCAGGGGAAGGGAGCAGGAGCAGGGAGAAGTGAGAAGCAGCATGCCAAATGGGAAATCAGCCCCGGGAAGAGAGCACCACTGAAAGGCTGATAACATCTACAGTGTGGTCCGCCCTACATTACAGTAGCATCATCACCTCAGGTGTTTGGTGTAGGACTTGGGGACTTCTGAAAACCCAAGCACAGAGAAGTTTAGCATGGATGAAAAGATGCAAGTAATACCAAGAGAAAATATCTAACAAATTGTGTTCAGTATCATCTGCACTGTCTCCGTATCCTGAGAGATTATTGCATTTATAGGCACAAAATCATAAAAGCTTCCTCCAAGATGCTTCATAATTTATGAGCAGGTCTGGGGTCTCAGTTGTGGAATGGTAAGAATTAGGAAGATGGGTATTCTGGCATGCTGGACTTACTTCTTCTCTCAAGAGGTAGGCTAAATTCCTAACAAACTCTCTTTGCCGCAGAAGAAACCAGGACACATGTATACATGACAGGTCATCTTGGAGGTAGTCAGACACATGCAGGAAGCACCCCTTTGGCAACAGTATTCTTCTAGCCAGCAGAGGCCAAAACTATGTTTTGTTTCTGTTTCTGAGTTGCTTTTAAAACTCAGTTCAGTAGATGTGTGATTTTCAGGGTGTTCTGAAGGAGCAAAGTAGATGTCTGAAGAACACTGATAGCGTGAGACAGGCTCTAAACGGACATTTACTCTAATATATGCAGTTCAATTCAATATACAGCATGTAATATTACTTTTGTTCTGATCAGATGGAACTTCTAGGCCTGACTCTACTTGCAATAACCATGGTCCATCAGTAACTTCACAGCAAACAGGGAGGTGCAGAGGGAAAAACTCATGTAAGCAGGAAGGGAATTGCTACATTAATGTCCTCTGTAGATTTTT
Organism: Pomatostomus ruficeps; assembly: GCA_013400735.1. Lineage (NCBI taxonomy): Eukaryota > Metazoa > Chordata > Aves > Passeriformes > Timaliidae > Pomatostomus > Pomatostomus ruficeps. The sequence continues at coordinate 209,338 of VYZT01021079.1, forward strand.
GTTTTCCATCGAAAATTTTCTCTTGCTTAGCATCCCTTCATACAATGATTTGGGTTGGAAGGGACCTTAAACATCATCCAGTTCCAACACCTCTGCAAGGGGCAGGTACACATTCCATGAGAGCACGTTGCTCAAAGACCTGTCCAATCTGTCCAGCTTCAGTCCTTTTTTCACACCTCTTCAAGTCCACTTGGTGAATAAATTAAATTAAATTCCTCACTTGCTTTCAATACTTTTTAAAAGCAAGCCAAGCCTCTTGGCTTTTCATACCTGGACATCCACATTTTTAAAAATGCTGTTGGATAATTTCTCTCTCTTTCATAGGCTGGTGCTTTGGCCTATATGCACCCTGTGCACTCCCTAAGGCTCATGCATAACTGCAATGGACGATTAGTCCAGCTAAGTCTCCAGCAATTTCAATGGCTTATGCAAGAGTAGATGTGGCACAATATGTAATTTCAGCTTTTTTTGTAAGGGTTTTCAATCGTTCCATGAACTAAATCATTTTATCAGTTTCATTCTCTCTTTCTTTTTTTTTTTTTTAAATTTGTCCCATTAAACTACAGAACTGGAACATATTCATGAATAGTTTCTTTCTGCTTTAACTCAAGGAGTTCCTGACATAACAAAACCTGGTAATTAACTGGCTCGAAGACTTTTACAATAGCCTTTTTAAATAAGTCCTAGAATGCAGCACTTGGAGCACTGACTTCACATTGCTGATACTGCTGCAATGCACCCTCTGTTAAACAAGGTTTGCTACTCTACTTCAGCAACAATTCTTGGCTGTTTTCATCACTGCTCTCCTGCTTGGAAACACCAAAGTCCTCCCATACTTCTTTGCATGGAAAAGGCTACCAAGCTCCTCCATGATGATTCCCTGCTCTCAGTCCACTTGGCTCTGTGGCACTTCCTTAAACACTCCATTATCAGAGGGCCACTTGCCACCAGCACAAGGACCAAGTGGCAGGTCTCCAGAGGCTGAGCACAGCCTGGCCTCCCCTCCTAGCCAGTGTCACAGCTGCTCTGTGCTGTTGGCATAGATGCATTTTGGCGCACTTTGGCAGTACCCATGACCTTCTCCTGCCTCACGCCCTACTCAGAGCAGGAAGGACTCTTCCTGATAGAAAAATCAGGCTTCAGTTTTTCAGGTGTCACTCAGCAGTGTGTGAGTTGTAGCTGCTGTTGCATGTTGACTTTAAACATAGTCAGTTTTGCCTACTCATGCTTATCTCCCCTGGTTACAGTACATTCTGTTTCTGATGAAAATATTACTCTGAGGAGTGTTTGGCTCCACCATACATTTATGCTCCCTGCTAACTAGGCCAAGCCTTATTGTTGCAATTCCTAATATTTTGCATAATTTGTAGCACCAGCAATATAGTCTGTAAATAGCATGAAAGAAAACTTTAATATATATCTTCGCCCAGTGCTCCAGACAGATTGGTTCACTGTGGAACAATTACATACATATGTGTTAGCCTATATTTCTTGTAAAATCAAATCATGTAAGGACACCTCAGCCAGAAAAAGCCATAAAACTAGATGAGGAAAGGAAAAAAACCATCTCCAAATATGTACGGCTTAAGTCACAAAACTATAAGAAAATAAAGCAAAATTGAAAAGGGCAAAGGAGACAAAATGTAAACACAAATTTTTATACACTCTGTGTAATAGAGAGTGAATGTTGTTTCGACATTCTGGTATCATGGGCTGCCAATATAGTTCAGAGAAGAGATATCTCCAGAATTATGGCAGTGCTGCTCTCTTACATCAAAGCTGGTTACAAGATCTATGTTTGTGGTTGCTCAGTCTAACTGCCTGCTTGGAAACTAAGCAAGGAAAAATAATATCCTGAATAATTGTATTTAAAGTGTCCAGTAAGATCATGAATCTTCAGAACCACCTTTGGAAATGCAGCCCTTTTAGCGGGAGCCCACAACCACACCCCTCAGTGCAATGAGTGCTTCGTGGCAGCTGAAAGTCCCCCAAACTTGCTGCACTTAGGCCTTCTGTAGGACATCAAGGAAGCAATTGTAACACATAACTAAGTTGATTTTATGCCTTTGAAAAATCTCCTCCTTAACACAAATACTTTATCACTGTCAGCTGCATACATTTAACTTCTGAATTAATATTATTTTTCAGAGGTCACACATGTGACAGTAACAAAAGTCTTTTGCCAAGCCATGTATTTCAGGTCTGTATCTGAATTTCCCCAGAGCCTGGTACTGTTTAAATATGAGTAACTGCCTCTGGCTCATGGCTAATGCAAAACTTCTGTTCTCTGGACTCCTTCCAGGCTCCTCTTGTGGCTTCCTTCCCCACACAGGCATGGGGAGACACATCCACTCGGTGCCCTCTCCCACAGTATGCCCTGCTCAGCAGGTCAGGCAGACCTAACAGCCACAATGTAGGAATGATGGCAGTCATTTTCCCTCCCATTTTGTCCCCATCCCAAAGACTGCCAGGTGTTTCAGTGGATCTTTAGATGTTAGCCACGTGGTTTGTGAGGAGTCATGCCTCCACCCAGGGCCACAGCTGCCAGGCTGCCCTGGCACCACCAGTGTGCCTGCTGGTCTGCCTAGAACTCATGGGATGGTGGAGCAGAAAAGTCTTTGAGAAGAGGGATGGTGGCTGCCCACTCATATGGGTGGACTCTTAGAGAGGAAGACAAAGATGGTCTTCACTCTAGGGATGATGTATTTTATATTATATTGCAATTGTATGAAGTACCAAACCAGCACTCTGTGTTGTGACTTCAGATGGTGGTTATACAGCTCTAGGGTGTTCAGAAGTATTTCAGGAAGCACAATTTCTGGAGGCACACACAGCTAAAAGATGCTTGGCCTCTGCTTTTTGGTAGAAACAAGTAACATGTCTGGCCCACGACCCCAGTCCCTGTGACTCCAGCAGCTGTTGGTTAGTTTCAGTGAGCTTTGGGACGGGTCTGGTTGGTAAGTGGTTCCACAGCCCAGTTCCCACGATAAGGGAAGTCACAGATTTCTGCAGTACAGTTTCACAGCAAGTCTGCTGTCACCAAATTAACTATTAACAATACCAACTAATATTGCATAAACATTGACATTAGCTTTCCCCAAGCAATAATGCTAAAAATCCTCCTCCTCTGCTGTGAACTGCTGAGAGCATTTGAAGGACACAGTCCTCCTCTCTAGACCTACCTCCAATTGTACATTGCAATTCCTGTGACTCTTTTTCTCTCTGTCTCTCAGCACAGGTGGGGTCCAGACCTTCTGTCAGTTAAATTTTATGCTCCAGCCTGCTTAGTAATTCAGATAGTGTTTTGGTTCACTTGGCTGGCACAGAGTATTTTCACCACACCCTTGTCTCTTCAGACAAACAACCTCTTTTCTAACCTCCGGCAGAGCTAAACCTAGTGAGTAAGAATGAACAGTAGTTAAGGCATAATAAATAAAGCCACCCTGAAGAAATACCTACACACAAAGTAAGATGAATGGGCATCAACTACCTGGACAGTGTTGCTGCTAAACAAGGGAGGAATAAATCAGACATGTCAGGAGCACTAGGATACCTGACAAACAGGGAACGATGTTTCTTGAAACCGTAGTTTTATCTCTGCTTATTCGGATCAAACACTTGTAATAGTTGTGGATTAATTTCCTTCCCATAGTCAAAACAATAAAAGCCAGGCACCATTTTATTAATTTCCAAACCAGCGTCAGATAAGCAGAATTGCATTTAAAAAAGTAAACACCCTGCCATAGAATTGGAGGATATGTAAGCATTTGGGTTTTTTTTTCCTGTGTCTATAAAAGGGGGAGGGTTTTAGCATTATGAATAGATTTCATTTTGTAAGTTGTGCTACAAAGCACTGATAAGGCCACGGGAAAGCAGCAGAGATTGAGGCAGAGCAGGAAGAAATACCACCCATATTAGGAGACAGCCACTTACTTAGTGGCTCCCATTTGAATAAAGATGCCATTGTTCAGCCAGAAGAATGCACATATTCACAGGCCCCGCACAGAATAGCTCAGTGTATCTAGAACTCCAGAAGTGTCCAAATTACAGCCGCAGGGCCAAAACTGCCCTTGAGTCTTTCTGAAGAATGACCCTCTGCTTAATTAATCAGTGCTTTAACTGTGAGTGATCCCAGGACACACTTTTCTCAGGCCTTTTTCTTAGCCCTGCTTGTTCAGAACAAATCTTTAAATGTTCTCTGAGTGATTTTTGACCATTTTTTCCCCTTTCAAGGTTATTATTTCCTGTTTTACTGTGAAAACTCATTAGAAACGAAGACCAGAATCTAGATGATCTCAGTTCAGTTAACTTGGATAGGAAATGACTGACTCGGTATGGAGAGACACTGGCTCCCTTTCAAGGCCTCCCAAAAAAAGATTAAGTCCACAGACTCCCAGAATATTGCTACTGCAATTTTCTTCCCATATATTAAGTCCACAGACTCCCAGAATATTGCTACTGCAATTTTCTTTTCATATAATACATAAGAATTATAGCAGAGCTCATGAGTTTGTAAGTGCTATTCTGTTAGTCATATTTGATCCCACTGCCATAACTCCAGCTGTTGTGCTTGGGATCTACCAAGATCTCTTTTCCATTTACTCCACACAAGACAAGTTTGAATTTTCAGCACTGAGAACTCCTTCTTGCTATCACAGGCCAGGTTGTCTGGATTCTCATAAAGCTTTTTTTCTTTTCTATCTGGAACAGAACTGAAATTTGATAGCAACAAGAAATGCATGAAGGCAATGAAAAACATTGTGCAAAATTTCTCTCCAAGTGGGACTCCATCTTGTCTACCTAGCTTTGAGGATAAAATTCCTCCTATTCTAACTGAAGTTAAGCAAGGCAAGTCAAAAGTTTTGCTTAAAATGAAAACAGCAGCATGTTTTGTTTTTTTTTAAACAGTGATCTTTACTGTGAAAACCAAATTAATTTTGACCATATTTATAAACTTGAAACAATATATACAAACTAAAAAATATGGCTTTAAAAAAGTTAGCATGAATGTTTTGAAAAGCTATAGTGATAATATAATCTGCATCTGGGGAAGCCGGAGCCATACTGTTTGATAGGCCCTATCTTATGATATCCAATATTAAGCTACGTAAAATTATATGACCGGATGGCCTAACTAAATTTAGTAGTCTGGTGAATTGGCACTCTACTAAATTTAGTCAGCCCATAATGGGCACTAGATATCTACAGCCCGAATGATAAAATCTGTCTTGCTTTTTTAGGCTCCCAGCAAATGCAGACTATACTACATTGCACTATTAAGAAATAAGCAAATCTGCAACGGAAAGCATGAGAAGCGGGGAAGCAGGACCTTAAGGAACACAGAAGGAATCAGGGTGTGTCAATCCACATTCTCATGCTCAACATTACCCAGCAGCAGATGAAGGGCCGTGGGTGCTCCCCATATATGTGACCCGAAGGAGAGAAGGACAAGGAGAAGGTGGAAGAAGAGGAGGAGAAAGAGGAGGAGGAGGAAGAAGAGGAGGAGCAGGAGGAAGGGTGTCTAGGCACCCTAATCCTCCGCACTATAAAACCACCGCTCCAAATGTAACTCATGTTGGAGCCATGGAAAGAAGACTGGATACAAGTGGGAGTTGGGCTCTCTGAGACTTGCTGCTCTTACAGAACTTATACTGGCTCTGGTTTCATACCTTTCCTTTTACATTTTCCATTTTGGCCTTTGTAATCCTGATGGTAGACAAGAAAGTGTATTTCTACATAGATTTCCCTGCATCTGTGAGTCCGCTTTACAGCTATGAAAACTGCTAAGTCACTTTTCTCAAAACCATATTTGAGGTGTTACTTACATAGTTCCTGCTGTTTAAGGGGATTTCTTCTTAGTCCATGTATGCTGAGACCTCTCTACTGGTGTGAAACCATGTAGGACACATTTTTTTATTAAATGTGAAATCTAATATAAGCTTTTAAAAATTCCGCTATTAACAAGTAGGAAATAGTAATTGGACATGAAAAGGAATCACCATAACATTATTCTTAAAAAGAGTTGTATCCTTCTGTCCTCATATAAAAAGCTATTCGATGCCCCATGCAACTCAGTGATACTTTTTAATTACAGACAAGAAATAGTGCCCTTGTCCTCATTTAAGTTCCCAGTGCAGCAGCAGAGACATAGACATGATATTCAGGAGGTTCTGCAGATCTAACTTTATACTGAAGGTTGAAGATCATAAACTGTAAGTGAGCTTTGATCCCCTCCCTAGAACAGGCAAATTTAACCTGTCTGAAGTTCTGTATGCATCATTCTCTGCAAGAAGCAATTTTATTGGTCATAGTTGGGTGTACATGTTCAATAGTCAGAGACTGGCTTTAAAGAATAATATATCTCAAAATAATCAGTATAGAAACTCCTTATTTCCTTAACCATTTACACTAAAAAGGAACAAATAGCTCCTTGGAAAAATACTTTGTCCTTTTGGCAGAGGAGGATGGGAAGCTTCTAAAATAATAGCTGAGAAGTAGGTATGAAAATAAGATCATTACAGCTATTGTCTCTATGTTCTACATCCCTGTAGGCACAGTGTTTTGGAAACAAGAGAAAGGAGAGGGGCAGGGTCTCAAAATTCAGAGCATTTTGTTCATTTGTATCATTTGAGTTTTTAGACAGAATTTGTCCTCTTTCAAGATTTTAAAATCTGAGTTCCCAATAAATGGTTGTGGCAAATGAAATCACTGTCTCTGAGTTCCCTCCTCAGAACTTTTGGAAAGGTTGGCCATTGGACCCCTGTTGCATTTGGAGGTTGTGTAGGGCTCAAACACACAGGACTATCAGATACCATGAAGTGCACCCCTACCAATGCTCCCACTGAGGCGCCAGCCCACCTCTGCCTCAGAGGGGCTGTCACAGAGGAAATCTATCAGCCACCTGAGAATCCAGCCACGGTATCTAAATACATCAGGAACCAGGGTGTCCTAGTTCTGCTGCTCACACAGTAACTTGTTTTTCTTTTTATAATTATGTCTTAATCATTCTTTATGCTGAAATAATCATAACATATTTACAACCAGACTCTTTTAATTTTTGTCTTCAGATCACTTTCTATGTGGCCTCATACTGCCATTCTCAGCCCAAATGACACCCTTCCTATCAAAGCCAATTTGGATTTATTTTCTCAAACACAAGTTTGCAAGGTATTTCTGTCAAATGATTTACTCAAGTTCAGATGGTGCAAATAGATCTGCTGATATAAAGAGGCAGAGGAGCAATTCTGGCTCTGACCCAGCGTGTATTGGGTTTCTCATTGGTGTATTTTGTAACTCTATAATGAAACCTCATTTGTGTAGCAGGCCTTCATAACCCAAAAAATGTGATGTGTGGCTTCATAACTCAATAGACATGTTGCCTGCCTGCTCACTCCAGTTGTGCTTCTTGCTTTTAGTACAGACGAATACTTACTGGCAGGTAATCACTGGCATCGCTTTTCCAAACATCATTAGCTTTTTTTGTGGTTGTTGTTGCTTTTTTTTTTTTTCTGATATGACTTTTTCCTCATCTGCCATGGGTAAATATTTGGAAAAATCCATTAGCTTCTCATTGTTCTTCAGATGAGTTTCATCTAGACTTACTCATTTACACATATTCGTGTTTTACAAGTTCTTTCCCCCTCACTTTTTAATCAAACCCCTGTTTTCACAAGACCTGCACTTCTTCCTAATTGTCAGTCCTCATTATTTTTGTTCAGGACTGATTTTTTTCTTTAAAAAAAAGCAGCTCTGACGCTCATCCATTTTAAAATCATAATTAACTTCATCTCCTTCCTCATTTGCTAATGGGTCTATTTTCTCTTCAGTATTTCCTTTTCCCCTGGTACACTCATAAAGTCTCTCTTGTTTCTCTTATCCCCTTTGGCTAACTTTAACTCATTCTGCCTTAAGCTGGGGAAAGGGAGACCTTCACAACACTGTGCTCAGAACTTCCACACCATTTTATACTTCGAAGGTTTTTGCAGACATCAACTCATTAACTTTCATAACATGCCAGTGAGGTAGAGACGTATTTGTAGCTTTATTTGGATGAGGAAAGGGAAGGAGAGGTCCTGCATAATCGATGCTGACTGCAGAGGGGCTCCTCCAAGGCCCAAAACCCCTGTCCATGTGCCCAGGGAAGCGGGCAATTAAGCCTGATAGGGGGCACAACACCATCAATAGCAAAGCTGGAAAGCTGAGCTCAGGGAAGGGAGTGAAAACCTCACATGCAGCTGCCTTTTTTTCAGTTTAATTTTTAAGTGAAGATTCCACAGAGGTTACCTGTTACGGTATGCTATGGCCAGATTTCCGTCTACCTCATGGCCAGGCACTGCTGTCTCCACCCCACTACTCCCTCTCCCTCCCCCCCCGGTATCTGGGTTCACCCCTGGAGGGCTCTGTATTTCACAATCCTGTACAAAGCCCACCAAATTCAAACCCCTCACTCCTGCCTCATAGGGAGTTTGTATCCTCCCCCGCCCCCTTGTGTTGGTATATATGTAACTGTAATTCCCCGTGCCCGCGCTTCTCTGGCATGATCCTGGTGCCCGAATAAACCATCTGAGGAGCCCCTCCGTTTGTCTCTCCTTCCTTGGCATGCCTGTAACATTGGTGGGTTAGGTGAAACCCTGCCAGACCTTCGCCAGCCCTCCCGTGCCCCTGAAGCAGAGGTGCCAGCTGCTGGAACCGCGAGCGGATGCCTGGTGCCCCCGCCGGCAGCATTGCGGCAGTTACCCACCTAAGTGTCTGTTCAGTTCTGCTGGTCAGATGTTCCTCCACAATATTAGTGTATCTGGCCAAAAAACACCAAGGGAGAAAGCAGTGCAATTGTATGCCTAGAGGATATTTTTTAAAAAGTTGTCCCTTTCTACAAGAGCCCAACAAACATCTTTATTCTTTGATAGCCATTACTCTTAGAAAAACAATTCCAAAACCATATGCTCAAGGTGCTTGAATTAAGATTTAACTAGCCCATTTCACACAGGGACATGTCACGGGTTAGGTTTATTTTTGTATGCAAATATGCCAGCCCGGGTTTCCTGTAATTTCCTTTAGTTTTGTTATACCCACACAGCACAGTACAGGATTCTCACAGTGTTTCTTAGCATATGGTCCATGGATCACTGGTGGGCTACAAGAAATCAGGATGTGGTATATGAAACAACTGCACGATTTCCAAGGAAGACCAAAAATCTAGGCCATGCAAGCACGTTCCACAGTAAGCAAACAAAGTGAAGGGGGCGGAATCAAATTAACAAATGAACAATCAAACCTATCTGAATTTTTTGTTGGTTTGCAAATGAAAAGCATTGTGGTTAGACACACAACACAGCCTGGGGATATTTTTGTCATGATCTTAAACCGTGGTTAAACACTGCTTTGTGTGTCTGGAAAGCTAAAAAGTTACATGATTTTCATGAGACTCTTCTTCTAAGCTGTTAGCAACATCTTCATCCCCCTTGCTTAAACTGTGGTGTATAACAATACTGCTCCCTAGAGCTTATTACAGTCCTGCCCCATACAATAGCTGACCATGGGGATCTCTGCTGAGTACTCTGAGGGGTCCTCTCCCTTCCCATTCTGTCCACACTGCCCTCCAAGCCCACCCTGCCTCTCTTTCACAGGCACAGCCCCCTCCCAGGGGCTTTCAGAGGGCAAAGCTGGTGCCATGCTCTAATTTATGGGGCTGTCAACCAGACAAGGCACAGAGCTGTGATCTTCCTCTCTCCTGGGGGACTTCCCAGGGTGAAAAGTGAGATGTGATGGTCTAGTTCCTTCACCTCTGGTGCCTTTTCAAGAAAATGGTCCACTTTAGGTCCTGGAGCTCCTTTTGTATTGTGAGTATGTGTATGTAGGGGAAAGCATGGGAAGCATCCAAACCCTAAAAGTGACTTGCAGGAGAGGCTCAGCACACAGCCTGCTTAGCACTCCCAAATTGTGCTGGCTAACTACCCAGTTCAGATGTTTATGGAGGTTTCCTTCTGAGGGCTGAAAGTTTGCATCTGTGCTTCTAGTTCAAGTCCTCTCAAAAATTTGAACAAAAAGCTTTTAAAGTTCAGCATCTTCCAAATTGCCCCATATAAGTCACTACTGAAACCACATCCAAATGGCTTCCCCCTCCACCCCCCGCCATACCTTCCACAGAAATGACCTAAACTTTGTCAGGTTCACATGTCCCTAGAGATGATCTCATTTCACTGCTTCAAAAGAGCTTTGGTCTGCACAGCCTGTAGCAGCAAATTTACACTTCAAAAAGCAGACAGCTTTTTCCACATCTTATTCACTTAATGGGTGAGAATGTAAAATTAGTTCCGTTGCTGATGAGGACCTTGAGCCAAATGAAAAGTGTTCATTTGTCAGCACAGACTTACAGCCTAAAACATGATTATATAGCTAATCCAATAATGGATTTTGATGCTGAGCATTTATTTATATACAGAATGTCTTGTTATCTGTTGATAATCAAGCTCTACAATTTACTCTCCTTTGTGTCATTAGCCATAGCAACATCTTCCAGACATACTACATTTGTGTGTCAACATACAAACACACACAAAACCTTCCTGACTAAAATGTTCTCTTTGCCTATTGTCCTTGAAACAGCACTGGAATTTGAGCTTTTTGTAGTTTAAAATATTGGTAGGAAATTAATAATTTTGGGCTGAGAACCTCTCTACATCTTAGAAGTCCTAATAGATTAAAATTTGAAACATAAATTTTGTTTCCTTATCTATAACATCATATTAACTGATTTATTCTTTTTTGCCTGATGTGAATACCAGTACCTAATTATCTCAGGTATAAATTTGTATAGCTTAAATGGTCCCTGTCATAAAGTATTCCATGTCCTAACATCAGATGCTATGTTAGACTTTGCTACACCAACACCATTATTTGATGGCAGAACAGATCCACCTTTCATAGAAGAATAAGTAAAATATGTTAAGGTCAGTATCAGGCATCGATCCTACATCAGGTACATTAAAATCAATCAGAAAACCAGAAAGCTGTTTGCATATCCTTTTTCAGCTTTCTGACTAATTGCTGTTGCTACCTGATACTCTTGCAGTTGTGTGTATGACTGTAACTATCTAACACTGAAGTACTGGGACAGTTTACTACTCATTTAAATACAGAACTCATTTAAATGGGGAGACATTTTAATAGCTATGCTACAGTAACATTCACCAGATATTAAAAAAAAAAAATGTCTGTGGGAAAGTAAAATCACTCCAGTATTAAACTGGGAGTTAATTGCAAATGTGGGACACACCTGCAAACTCTGTGAACAATCCTGCAACACCAGACAAGGCAATTTCTGTGCTAAAGGATAGCTCTGCCTGTGTAAACACCCAAGAACACCTCTGCAGGTTGGATGAAGTCTTTTCTAAATCTGGCAGTCAGGAACAGTTTAAAAGTAAACTCATTAAGTAAAATTTACCTCAAAGGATACTGCAAATCAATGGCGCAGGTGAGATGATGTATGAGCAAACTCGAGCTGTACCATTGCCTCTCCTACAAGCAGGATCAGGCCTCCCTGTGTGCTTTTGTTTAGCTGAAATTTAGTCTACAATAAATACTTATATATTGCTGCAACATGATGTTTTATTGGGCTGCACTAGTTTACTAAAAACAGCAGGCTGGTAATAACAGTGCTTGTGGTTCTGCCTGTAATTCATTTGTGGATGGTAATGCACAGGGAGAGATATGAGACAAGATAATAAGGCAAATTAAAAAAACTACTAAACTCAGTACTGGCAATATACAGTATATTAGGACCATGTTCAGACAGGCTGATTCTTTGGATATTTTTATTTTTTTGTTTTACCTTGGCAAGGTAATTCATTAGATATTTGCTTGGGTAAAGAATAAATGAATATAGCATACATTATATCCTCACTTTAGTTGCAGAAACAAATCTTTCCTGTACCTGCCAATGTAATCTTCAGAGTTTTCGTTATATAAAACACCTCAAGAAAAATGCACCTTGGTAAGATTTACACTTTATTACTCTAATGATTCTACAAACATTGCCACAATGTGATGAAAGGCAAAGCAGTCCTGATCTGATTGAGAGCTAATAAAAATCAGTACTGAAAACTGAAAATAGCACCCTTATCATCTTTCTTTCATTTAGACCTGATTACTAGGGGATTATAATGCAATCACAGCTATGTGTGAGAGGTAGCTATGGGAACCAGTTTTAACTGTTTATCTAGCCAAAGATCTTAATTTAAGTTTGAACACTCTGATTCATTTATATGTAAGACACCAAGGAGACAAAATGCAGAAGAAACAGATGCTCACTTGTTCTTTCCATTTAACTTCATAAGCTACCAGCCAATTTGTCTTTCAGGGACAAAATTAATTTCTGATGACAATGTGAGCAAGTAATAAACTAGGAGTTCCTGTCCTGGGAAACTTGTTAAGGCCATGTAATGTTCTGGAGTTATTTAGAAAAAAACAATTTGCTCCTAGACTTGCAGGGACATCTGTAACAGAGTTTTCTTTGTCCCTGCACTGTTACTCATTTCTGGGGGCTTTATGACACCTTTTCCAGAGGCTGATTTGAAAAAGTTCAAAAGGAAATATATTGCCCATTATTTCTTTCCTGTGGGGTATTTTCTTTTTCTTAGTCTGTTTCTTTTTTTCCCCCCTTCATATTCACAAATCATGCAAACCTCAACCCACTTGCTTTGTTACTTTCACACAGCTAGAGAAACCAACCACCAGCCAGGAGACCTACAAAATTAATCAAAAATTATCTGAGGAAAAGTTTGTTGGATATGTTGGGGTAAGTACACACCTGAAAACATCTGACAGAGCACTATAAAAAAATTTGTGGCAGTTTTAGGTGGAAGGAGCTTTGCCCGTTAATGCTGTAAACTTTGTTACATTGCCATCATGAGCAGAGGAAAAAATGTGAAAATGAGGCAGGGAGAGAGAAAAAAAGAGAGAGAGATCTCTCCCTAAGAGCTTGCATTTTCAATATGGGCTGCTGTACATGCTCCTGCATCACTTAACCAAAATGTTCTCCATCTTTCAGTATCTTTGCTGGTGCTATTTCCCCATTTCAGTATTTATTTCGCATGTACAACTCTTTACTCTGGTAATACTTTTCTGTCATTTGCCTCATTTATTGGGGTTTTATCCTCACCTGGAAGCTCCACATCTCAAGTTTTGTATTAGGTAAATTCCTACAGTCTAATGTCTATCCATTAGCACATTTAAAATCGCTTCTTCTGCTGTGCTTAACACTCATTCATAGCTTATGTGCTTCACATGAAATGTTCCTTTTCCAGCAGTTCTTTTGAAGAAAGTTTAAAGTAAGTTGCAAAATGTTTCTTTTTCATCTAAACAGGGAAATGAATTTAAGAAAGGAAGAGAAGAGCCTGAAGGTTTAGCTCTTTCAAAATTTAAACAGAATTCAAAACACTGTTGGAACACATCTGTCAGAGAAAGCATGAGAGCACCTGCATTTTAAGAATGAATCTCATCCCTAACTCCCTCTTTGATAATAGCTTGCACGAACAGCACCTTTAAACCACATCAATCCCAGATGCTTTCCATCCATCCAGTTATTATTTCCCTTGGCTCTGAAGAGCAGCTTCCTCTAGACTGAAGCTTCTCAGTGATGTGCAGCCTACTGTGGCTCACAACAAGAAGTGATTAAAACTATTGAGCTGAAATTATAAAACAAGGGGAATTTTAAACAAGAAGTTCAAACCCCAGTTTGGCCTGGATAATGCACAGAGCAGTATTAACTCTTGATTTAAAGGCCAAATGGTTCCAAATAGAAATAATAAGAATGAACTTTGGGAAGGAAAAAAACCTAAGAATTCAATGAAAATTATAACCTACCATGGTTCTGTTTGTATTTACATAGCAGGATCTCACCAGCCCCCTGCTTGAGCACACAGGTCATGGCCTGGCTCTGTACCTGCACTGAACAGTGCACCACAGCTCAGCTGTTTCCCGCTGCTCTGCTTTACCTTCAGTTAGTTTTCAGTGATCAAGACAGAGCTTCTAGACACAGCCACCCAAGTGTGGTGGCTTGGCCATTAGCACCAATAAGGGTGTCAATGGTAAGGACCACTGCAAGCTTCTCATCAGTGGGACCCATAGAAAATTTGATTTAATTGCTTGAACAGCTATTTCTTTTCATACCATCTTTGCCACACAGCTTTGAAGGCTTTTATGCAAAGGCGGGATACATACTGGGGCCACACAGATGAAAACAGAGCATTTACTCATGTTTCAAGAACACAGAGTAAGGAAAGTTCACACACTTTAGAAAAAAAACCACAACACTTTGTAAATTAAATTAGTGCTTGGGAGAGATGAGATCAGTCAGTGCTCTAGCATCCTCTTTCACAGGGATCTGCAGCAGGGACATAAGAGCAGAGCAGTGTTCCTTTGCGGGGGCTGATGAAATTTTCCACCAAGACACTCCACAGGTTTGGGACATATTGATTACCAAGGCAAATTTAATAAAATTAATATAAGCACATAAAAGAAAGACACTGTTGGGAAGATTTGGGTGGGGGAGGTTTGACTGCTTATTTGTGGAGCTCTGTGACAATTCTGAAAATTCATGTTGGCCTGCTGGGAAGCACAAGAGTCACATTGGGACAAAAAACCAAATGGTTTTCTGGGCTGCAGGTACAGGAGAGAGATTGCTGAGGTAGGCCTACAGTTTGCATAATATTAATCCTTCACAAAACAAAATGTTAGTTAGCATACAATTAAGTAGAAAGTATCCTTAGATTGAAAAAGCCCTAAACCAATAATGTAGATTAGTCATAATGTACAAATACTGGGAAAACTGAGCATTTTAGTCCACTTCACCAATTACTCACAGTCCCTGGCAAACTGACTCAGTAACAGCAGTTTAAGGTGGGGAAGTGCATAAAGGAGAGGGGTGAAGAGTTGGGCTGGGGCAATTCTGGGAAACCTGTTCTACAGAATCACATCTGCCACTTTATTTCCTGTGAAAGTCAGAGACTTGACAACACCAAAGTGCAAAATTTCTTAGGTATATCTTTTAAAACCTTGCAGACCAGGAAGACATTAGTAGAACAATGAAAAACTTGGCATCTAAATAACCCTATAAAGTATTACCAAAACCAAACAGATATTTTCCAATCTTCCACAAAACTCAATATAATGTAACTTATTACACATTTTTATGTAGAAAGTCTTACATAGCCTGTCTCCATTTCAATGAAGCTGTAAATTTGGGGGCTGTGTATATGACATGCGATTTTGATTAAGTAAAGAACTGGGAATAGTACAGCTGGGCTGGAGTCACATGAGTTAGAGAAAAGAGAGATTTCACAGGCCTCTCTAAAAAGCTCTCATCACAAAGTGAACCTATAACATTGCCTTTATGGTACTAAGCCCACAAGCCCAGAAGATGACAGGCTTGTTTGGGGTGGGAGATGCTGAAGCAGGATGCCTGTGCTTTGGCCTAGTTTAGTGTTTTAAAGTTTGTAAACACCATATTCCTGCAAAACCAGAAGCAACCTGAGCTCCCTCAGCAGTACACTAGGGTCTAAATTGACAAAAGAAAAAGGAAATCCTCCTTTTAGTTCTAAAAATGACTGCAAAAAGCATAGGTGAGCTACAAGCGAGCTGTGTCACTAATACCTGAGTCTTCAGTGAAATGATCCCAGACTTGTTCACCTCTGGTCTTGAAGGGTGTCAGTTTTCAGAAGACCAACAAGTCAGCAGATGCTCATCCTTTCTGCAATGCCTCAGTAGAAACCAGATCTTTGTTTCATGGTGCATAAAGGCTGTGAAATCCATGAAGCTCAGAAATCTCGAGGATTACAAAAGAAACCCACTCCTGTGCAGTGCTAATACAGGAAATTCCAGTGTGAGGGAATTTAGCCTCTGTCCAACATACCGCAACCAGCAGAAGAATGTGGCTTCCCAGGAAAAATACTTTTAACTGGTTCCTAATGGGCTTATGCCTAAGTTGACTTTGTGTTACAGTAACAAGTCCATTGGTCCATTCAGCCATGAATGTATTTCAGCTGGCCTTGCTGTGAGAGCGGCAGAGCCATGGTGGGCAGCCTGCTACATGTCCCATGTGGGCCTGTGAGACCAGGCACACGGGAGGCACGAGAAGGGTGATCTGCTTTTCCTGATGAGCTCAAGGGTTGCAGGCAGTACTGTGAAAGTCCCTCCCTTTGCATGAAATTAGAACTACCCTGAGGCTACCAACATCTCTTCCTCCTCGTGAAGTCAGTAAAAACCATCAACACCAAACATATTAATTTAACTAAGTGGAAAATATAAATTGAAGCATATCCCGTATTGTGAGAAATGGTCTTCACTGTCTCTTGCAGGTGGCAAGACTAGCAGTTAGCACACATGATATTGTCTCTACCTGTGTAATAGGAACCTGGCTACCAAGACCTACGACCCAAACCATGGAGACCATACATGGCCTTCAGAGATAACTATTCTGGAAATGTTGAGGAGAAAAAAAGAGAAAATATGAGAATTGGACCCTGAACCTGGCATAGTTCCAATAATGACACCTTAAAGCCTGCCACTCTCATCTCCTCTGATAAACCAGTGGCAAGAGAATGCAAAAGATGCAAACTTGGGTCTGAGAGTCCCTCTGAAGTGGTCCAAGCATAGTGGCACCATGCCCAGGGGTACTGCAGGGTTGGTGGCAGAGCGTGCAGGTACAGGTCACAGCATCTCCCTTTTCCTTCCCTTCCAGTTCCACCTGCCTTTGTGGCACAGGGCAGGAACAGCATGGATGCACCTGGTGCTTTAAATTTGTTACTCACAACAGTTCCTTGCAGTGATGTGCCAGCTCAGCTGTAGTAAATCTAGTCTTTTAGGTTTAATCACATTATAAATGTTAGCCAGCTGTCACAAAAGTAAAATCCCCTCCTTTTTTTACACAAGGCCTCTCTCCATCACCCAAGTGAAAGCTAACAACCTGAGAGCAACTGTTACCAACACATGAAAGCTTGGTTGTTCCAGCTAGATGAAAGGCACCAAACCTGAGACAAATATTTTGTCAACCCTCATCAGGAATCTTGTAAAGCCATCTCCCATCCTGTAACCGCTCTGTGGTTAAATAGCAGCTTCAGTTCTCTGATGTTGCAATCCAGCACCTTTCACAGGCATTAAATTCCCTCTAAATTAATTCTAAAGAAAAAAAATGCTTTCTGCTCAGAGTTATTTCTATTTCCAGTTATTTTATATGAATCTGATAACTAGTTTCCTGCTACAGAGATTACATCTTGAATACTTAATGCCAATTTGGAAATTTTTTAGACAAAACAAAAATACGTCTAAAACATAACACACACAGTTTAGCTAAGTGTAGAACATTAATGCAAGGCATGATTGGAAAAACAGCAAATAAATTGGAAGAGGGGAGCAGATTCAATGGATATCTCTCAGGGTTAGTACATACTGTAACTGGTCATTCAGACATTTCTGGTTTTGAAAGTACATTTTTTAGCATAAAAATCTCAGAGTTCAACAATTAAAAAAAAAAAAAGTTAGAAAGAAGGATAGAGTGCAGCCAAAGGATAGCCTTTAACAACCATTTCAAAATGCAATCTAAATATGCTTACATAACAGATAAATGTTGGCTTCCAGGGAAACTTTGCAACATTTTAATTGCATCCTGGACTGGGATATATGGAATTGTTTTGAATTTCCATAAGTGTCCAGAGCTCTCTGCTAAGGACACAAGCTGATATTTTGATGCATATAAGAGAAGCTATTTTTTCCCCTGAAGTAACTCACTGGGCTCTCTTTGGAAATTTTCTGGTTTTCCTTTTGAGCCGCACTACAATTTTATTAATAGGACTATACAATATTTACTCTTCTCATATTCTAATCAGCTACTGATAACTCAACTGCCCAATTTTTTCTACATGGATTCCAGGATCTACATTAGAAAAAAAAAATCAGAAGTTTCTTCCCCCCAGTACTTAAAACTCAGCAAACATAGGGGTTTGCATATAGGTTGCAAGGTTCACTTTCATGCTCCTCGTCCATAGCAAGTTCTTTGGAAGTTTTTCTTATCCTTCATAGCCAAACCAGCAGTAGCCAGTCCATGGTCTATGGCCCATCGCACACAGTGCATGCACACATGCAGAATACCTGTAGAATAGACAAATTAAGGCTCAACTATCCCTAACCTCAGGTATTGTAAAATGAGACCTGGTGAGTTGTCTGAATGGTGCAATGACCTAAAGAAAGAGCAGGCAATTATATTGCCAGAAACAGATGAGGAAAATGCAGCCCTGAATTCTAAATGATCAGACCTAGCTGAGGTTCGCAGACTTCTAAGAAGAGCAGATAGGTACCTGATCCCAAGACACACAAGTCCATCTTCTATTCTGTCCTTGGTCATATAGAAGTAAAATGAGTTAAATAATCCTGTAAATGGCTAAATCAATCAATGGTTGTTAACAAGAAATAATATAACAAGAAATGCCTCTTGACACTGTACCTTCAGTCTGGTACAGGTAGTCCATTTCTCACTGCTGGCCCCACTGATGGCTCCAGCCCTCATGCAGCAGCTGGCACTGCCCTGTCCTCCAGTGCTCTTCCTGGAGACCTGGAAACAAAGTGGCACCAGTTCTTGCCCAGGCAGGCCTGCTCAGCCACTGCTTCCATGGGCAGCACCAGTGGCTTAACCTCTTGAGGGAAGTACAGATGCAGAGTGCTCAGGCTGGTGGGTGCAGCCTGCAGTGACCACAGGCACTGGTGATGACAACCTTTTTACAAACAGACTTACAGTATTAATTTGCAAGCAACAGACAGAAGCAGGGCTGTTGGCCAACAAGTAATATTTTGTAGAGCAGATCCCATATGTCATATATTAAAACTCTTACATCAGCAAAACACGTGGTTTAATGCTAAGTCCAAGCCTGTCCCAGTGAAGCCAGTTGCACCTCTCATGGTCTTCAAGAGAGCTATCCAAAGAGTTGCACAAATGAGGGTTTAATTATTTTACTATAACTTTTCCTTTATGTTAGCCTTCTTTTTCAGGCTGCATGTTTAAAGTTAAAGGAAATTACATGAAAAAGCAAAAGAAAACTAAAGTAAGATTCATAGCAAAGAAAGTAGGTACTCTGATTTTGACAGCACTTAAAATTAGGGAGGAACTTGAAGGCCAAAGAAAATGTCCCATAGCGTTAAACAATTTTTATAACTTGTCATTGAGTATGATGGTTTAAGCAAGTCCATCACTGAAGGCTGTCCTCTGTCACTGAACCCAAAACCCTGTATGATGTTTTTATCTAGTCTAGCTTTCCATGGCTAGTGTATTTCAAGACAGGAGGGAGATCTTATCAAAACATGAGAGATTAGAAACAACAAGCATACATGCTCAGCAAACAGATACGAATCTGGAGAGACACCCTCTCCTGACAAAAGCACATCCTATGGGTATGGGTTACAATGGGTTAAAATGGCTATTTTAAAAAGCTGAAAAACAATTTGGCTTCTGCAGACTGAAAGGTGATTCCACACTGTAACTGCTCGTTGGGCAGAGGCATATGCAAACCCTTTAGTATGGCTGCCCAAGCAGTAGCCCAGGAAGAGTAGCTTTCGTAACTTGGAAGCTGGATGTCGAGATAATCATGTGGATATGGGCCCTGATCTCTCTGTTAGAACAGATAATAGAACAAAAAAAAAAGAGGAAGATAGCAAGAAGATACTTGATTTCTTTGGGTAATTGTGACTTGCAGTTCATTATCAAACTTAAGTTGAACTTCAACGGATTTTGGGTTTTTTGTGAATTTTTAGGGAAAATTGATAACATCAGCAGTCACATATCTCCTATTGCCACTCTCTTGGTTCCTAACACAACTAATAATTCAGACCTGATGGGCTCCTGTTGATCACTTTGGGCCAAGGTGTGGGGTAACAGAAAATTATTGCAAAAGAAGGCAACTAAGAAGAGGCTTTCCTGGCCATAGCAGTAACCTTTTGTACAGCTGAAAACCTGCACCACTGATATTGTGTCACCCTCTGTATTGCCTCCACTGCCAAGGACGGTGACTACTTTGGCCAGATGGCTTGTTCCTTGAATGCAGGAACCTGCTCACATCAGCCCTTGCATTCTGTGCAGCGCCAGGGAGAGGTTCTTCCACCTTTGAAAGACTGAAGTGAATACCTCATTAGGCCTTGATTATCCTAAAGCAATTGCTTAGATTTCTGCCCTATTACTGATCTGCCTTTTTTAGCAGGGGTTGTGGAATGGGCAGTGGCTGTCTTGTCTTCGTTATAATGCATGATTTGAAACTTTTCAATTAAGCTTCAGATCAGGCCACAGTACTGAGACCACTTTAACGAGGGTGAGTAATGACCTTGTACTGCACGTGATTTCTGGCACACCATCAGTTTTAATTCTTCTTGATCTTACTGTAACCCTTTGATACTTTGGATCAAGGGTTCTCTTGAAATGCTTTAAGCACATCGTAGGACTTTCAGGGACTGTTCTGACATGGTTTCTATCCTACTTGTCTCAAAGTAGCCAGACTGTCACCTGTAAGTTTTCCATATAAATTCAAATTATCAAAGATTAAAAGGGAGTTGAAAATCTGGCCTGTGTGCAGAACCGGGGAAATCTGGTGTGGGTCCCTAGAGTGAGAGAATCTAAGAAGGATTCTGCTACGAGAGCAAGGTAACCCCTTTGATGTGCCATGCCCAAATACAGCAATGCTATGATTAGAACAGAAAGCTACATTATGCTGGAGTAGTGAATTTAATAAGAACTACTGAGAGAGAGACTTCCAGAAATTTAGACTTCCCAGTTAATACTTGTCTTTTTGTTACCTATAGGTCAAAGTAAAAATCTGTGGTTTTAAACACAGCATAGACACATAGAAATCACATTGACATCAATAGGATAAATGTTTTGCCTTTGAATTAGGGACTATTTGGAACCAGATCCAAATTCAAGCCTTGTAGCTGGAACCAATTTCTAAACAGTCTGTGCGTGGACAAACCAGATCAACCTTGGTATTTTCTAGGTGTTTTGCCAAGTCTTGAAGTCTCATGAACCTGGATTTCCTTCTCTTGTGAGAAGGAAGAGCATCTAAATATAAAATCAAACTCAGAAAGAGTTTCTAGAAGGCCCTTGACTTCTCCAAGGTTTGTAGGCTCTCCATAGCTGACACAAGACTTCTATGAGCATGAGGCAATGAAACAGATACAGGTTTGGTCATAAAAACCCATAAAATACTTCTCATACAAACTCATATAAAGTTCATATATTGCTTTTAGAGATGAATATTTCACGATGTCTGGATGCACAAATCCTCGAAACAGAGTCCTTTTCAACAGCAGCAATCAGTTCCTATTAACAGCACAAGACCAAGCACCAGATGCCCTGAGGGGGCAGACTCAGCATCCATGAGGGACAGAAGCAGCTACAAGCCTCAACCCCAAACCATGCGCAGTACCAAGCAGCTTATCTACTGAGGAGACAGTGAGAATGGGACTGCAGCCTGTGCCTTGCAGGCAGGTATGTGGGAGCCTGCACTGCTTGGCCCATAGCCCTGCTCTGTCCTGTCAAGGTACCCAGCACAGGGAAGATGCTTGTTGGACTTGCCAGAGGGGTGAAGTTTTAGGTAGCTATTGTCATTCGAAGTCTTCTCTTCAGATATCCCAAAAGCTCCTCTCCGGGCTAACAGTGCACATCAGGCCTGTCACCCCTGAGCAGGCTGATTTAAGCCTGGCTGCTGACAGTCTCACAGGCTGCCTACCAACAGAGCAAAGCAATGAGACATTCCCCTCCTGCTATAGTTTAGACATTTTCACCTTTAAAAGCAATGGACTTAGCTACTTAAAACCAAAATCTCCCTGTGTTTTTTTTGCAAAAACTTTTGAAGCTCTTCTTACATGCAGCATGAGGCGGGTGGTATCTGCAAGCGTAGCAGAGAAACCCATGTGTTTTATTGCGGTTGGATGGTACTAACAGGAAAGTGAAAAAGCTTTCAAACTTGCTATCAGTCACTAGATATATGCAGGAGTTGATTTTTACTGATATGCCTCTAGTCACCAACTGAAATGGTTTGTCTTTCGTTACACTCTTTATAGGAGGCCTTTTTCACTGCACTTGCCTGGTGGCTTCTGCAGAGCTGGTAACATTATGCAAAACTCATTTTCCAAACCAAGCCTATTGGATAGAATATTTCTTTTTCCTGGGATGTAGCAAGCACAGAACACTCTCATCTGACTCTTCCTTGTCTGCAAGGAGAGCAGAACAGCAGTACCATAAGTATCCTACAAGAGCAGGCATTGAAAAGAGGTGAGGGAATCCAATGGATTTCACAATTATCATCACTGTGTCAGGACTGACTTCTTTGTTAGCCTAACAGGGTCACACCTATTAGCATGAAAAAAGGCATTGGTCATTTAACACAACCCTCTTTACTGTGTACTGGAAACACACTTTCCAGCTCCTGCGACTCTTACCAAAGCTGCAAAGAGCAAATCACAGCAGCTGCCTCAGGTCCTCTAGGCAGCAATTATAGAAAATGTTTCTGTTATCACCACATTTCAAAGTCAGAGTATGGCCATGCTGATGTGTGGCTCTAAACCCAGTGGAGCTTGATCTATTAAATGCATAAAGGGGTCTGTGTGTCAAAGGAGTCTGGTCTAATCAGGGGACAGAAACCACAAATTTGCAAATTCAAAACCAAGATTTCTTCAGCTATTTGACCAACACTTCAGAGCACATCCATACATTTTAAGTTTCACACTCTAATAGGAATACATAGGAATGCTCCTTTCAGAGGTGTTGCATTGATTAATAAGCTTGTCAACAAGGATGGAAATTGCTACATAAGTGTTAAGCACTGTTAACTAATGAAAGACAATTCCATACATTCTGGTGGAATCTAGAGAACTTCAGCAAAAATTATTAGTTTCATTTGCATTTGTACTCTGTCTGACAACAGTGAGCAAGCTGGTGAAAGTTACTTCAAATGTTTATGCTCCATGACTGCAGAAAAAATTAGAGGGAAAATTCTGGCTCATAAGGCAGAATCATGCCTGTTGAAAAATCTTTCATTTCTGAAATATATAAAGAGCACAAATGACTATTTCTCTCATCAAATATGCACACACCTCAGTGATATTCAACTTAATAACTGTGCAAAGAAGGAGCGGTATTGATGAATTTAAAGTACAGAACAACATTCGGCAGGGAAGCTGCTAATGCTTTCCATTTCAGTCACATGTCCTCATTAAGGGCTCAAGCTTCCTGGCAAACTAGAGAACATCTGTTTTAGGAACTTCTAGCTCTGTTTTTCTGTGATTCACCTTCAATGCCACATCACCAATGTGAAATACTACGGACCATCTGAAACTTTACTGGCACATGGCTATGGGCACTGGTTTTGAATTCTCAGAAGTCAAACTATGTTTTTCCTCAAATAAACCAATTAGATTAATCTCTGTATCTCTAGATTGCATCATCCTTTCTGTGAATACTTCCTGTGACAGAGTTTGGGATTAGAAACTACATCCTTAAACTTCCATTTCTATGCCTTTGTCATAAACCCATGATTTCTCTTGATCAGATTTGTAAACAAACAAACAAAAGCAGTTGAGCAAGACTGGTGGCTTCTGCCCCCAGGACTTCCAGAGAAGAAGTCTGCTGAGTTTGTGAGCCAGCAGATGGTAGGCTGCAAGAGTCTCAAGAACACAGGATACTCCTCCGACACTGGCCTAGTCTATGATGAAGCAAATAATTTTACCTCCAGATCTTTCCCCTTTTTGCTTTTCTGGGTCAGCGCTGTTTCTTAACTGATGTTGGTACTGCATCTCCCAGGACAATAGGGTTAAAATGGCTCTGTGTGCTGTTAGCATATGGCTTTCTCTCTGTTTCCGTTGTTCTAACCAATCATTTAGATATGGAGAGAGATTTATCTCTCTTTTCATTACATTTCTGTGGAAAGAAAAAAGCAAAAAAACACTCAACAGGCATAATTTCCTGACTTACTTGTACATGCCTATTTTGCCAAGGGATGTGCATCTACTGTGAATTGCTGAAAATGTAAGGTATCTATGAAACATGATGTTCTTGTACTTACCAGCCCTTTGCCTTTAAAAGAAGATCTGTCGTCTAAACAGGCAGTTTTAAGAACTCTCCCGACTCAGTTGTAATCAAGATACCATCTACTTAAATAAGCATTTGTACTCCCAGTGATTTTAGGAGATGAATTACTGATCTTATTACCATTGTAAATACCCTTGAGGCAATGCACAGGCCAACAGAATATTGCTTTCTGCTGGTACAGTACCCATTTTCAGGAGAACTCTAGGAGTATTTCTAGCCATGTGGTAATAATAAAAGATTTGCTTAGACTATATTTGCCAGAAAGTCCTATTTGCAGAAGTGGCTTTTAAATCTTTGACACTGTTCATGGGAAACAGCTTGTCAGCTATGAAAATATTCCTACCAGCTCCTGTATATCAGCCTTACCACTGGGGAAAAGAGATATTCAGGTGGCATAGCCCAATAGCAAGCAGAGAAACTCTTCAGCTGACATGGTGAGTGGCAGAGTAGCACTGTCTGGATAGGCAAAGGTGGTTTTTGCCTGCCAGCAGTGGTGCAGCCTGCAGTGCCCTTTAAGGACAGTCCCCTTTCCATGCACAGCTCTGTGGCTGGGCAGGCAGCAGGAGCCAAAGGACAGGGAGTGACAGTGTGTGGGAGGCCTCCAGCTCAAGCACACTCCATGTATTTATCACTGAACTGTCATCTGGTCAACAGGAAAAGTTGATAAAACTGTTACCTTCGGGGCTCTGTTCTCCTTGGGAATAATGAAAAGGTGAAGCTGGTTAAGGTCAGTGCACAGGAGGCCCTATTGAAGGTGGGAGCAGGTTGGCCATGAATTACTGAGCATCATCTGGTATCACAGATAAGCAGAATGGGTAAGAGACTAGGCAGGCTCTACAATAAGGGATGGATTTAATTAACAATTGCACAGAGGGAGCAGACCGTAGCATTCTGGCACGAGGACATCCTACATCTGACAGTTGCTTAAAGAGACAGGGAGCACCCTATTATAAAAAATATATTACTCCTCCATGTATTTTAAAAATTACATGAGAAACAATAACATATTGTATTACCCCTTCTCTCCAGAGCTGCCTGATTACACCAGCACTGAGCACCGCAGGCTCTCTGCAGATATTCTGCACTGGGGCCTATTTAAAAACATCAGTCCAAACTTGGTTGCAAAAGTACAACACTGCTGAAGTCAGGGGGTTGTGCAGATGTAACTAAAGGCAGATGTTGATCCATATTAACTAAACTATTAAATACATCAATCTTACCCAACCATCTGATGCTTTGTCCTACTTCCCATATTTTGTTTCCCAAAAGTTTATTTAAATTCAGCCAGCTGACAATTTGCAAGCTTCTGGGCAACTCTTTTTTATAATTTCTTGCTTTCCACTCCCCCTCCCCCCTCCCCATCTCTCTCTCTCTCCTTTAAAGTTATTACTTTAATGTTAAGTGAATCTTCTAATTATTTTAAAGTTCAACATGATCATCATTGCACAGTTCTAACTGTTCCTCTCTTCAGTCAGTAAAAAACAACAATAAAACACCCAAGAAAAGAATCTGAAAGGAACCAGAGTTCAATTATTACTTCTTTTTACATAAGCGTGAGTAAAACAATTAATTAATGCACAAGCTCCTTAACTCATGGGTCTGCATTCAAAAAAATGCAACCGACTTTGATGGTCCCAGCTTCAGTCCCAGCAGGTGTTTAACCACATCCCACAGACCCGTGCAGCTTCAGTGGATGGACTCTGCTCCTAGGGAGTCAAGCATGGGACACACCATTGCTAAAATGGACATATATGGAAAAAAGGAAAATACATCCCTGAACACATTTGCATGAGTAAATCACCTTTTTTCTTCATTCACCTGTAAAAAGCACTGCCTAGTCACTGGAAACAATAAATGAGGGGTGGAAATTATTTACTAACAAATCTATAGGAAAACAGGTTCAGAGATTTCAGAGCTTCCCTGCTAGTAATGCATCTGATTTCCTATGTTACACCAGCTTTGAGACCATACAATATGACTTCCTCTGGACTTTTTTGCCAATGACAAGCAAGACGCACCACTGTATCTTTGTCCTTTTCAAAGCATATCTGTTTATTAGAGCCCATCCTGTAGAAGTAGATTGCTTTTTCTGAATCATACCTAAAAATCAGTGCTGTAAATTATACTCTTAAAAAAAAAGGCCATAGAAAAGGTGTGACTTGAATGCATAAGAATTTTTTGAATGAATAGAGCCCTTAATATTTAGTTTTGCCTAATGAAGTAAGGCATGAATGTAAAAGGATTAGTATTCCCGTAACATTCAATTCACACACACAAAGTGTAATTCATGAAACCTGGCTTTAATTTTTTTACATATAAATAATTAATGCTGCATTTAAAGCACGTTAAAATGTTTTATTTCTTAATCAGCTAATTTGACTGAGAAACAAAGATGCCTTTATTTTCATTTTCCTTGACTAGAGTTACTGTAGTAAAAGGTCCCCTCTAGCTTTTGGCTTTTGACTCTCGAGTTTGCTGCTGCCAATTAGTTTTCTAAAGTCACTATTTTGCAAAATGTTTCTCACTTTTTAAAAAATGTAATTGAATGTCTGTACATCACAGAGTTTCTTGTGTGCAGACATGGGATGTTAAACATTCTTTGGGTTGACTTGGGTCAGCTTTAAAAAATCTCAGACACTGAAACTTGAGAAGCAGTCGTGTGCTAGTGTTTTCTCCACATCCTGTTAAGTATTAAGTGGTTATTTAAAATAGAGTTGTTCTACTCAGCAACTGACTTAAAGTGCTTGATATAGTTTACAAGACGATTAATTAAATGAGAGCATAGCATGTGATGCACATGTATTTCCATAATCATTCACATTGGCCTACAGTTGCCCTTTAATTTTCATACTAATTAAAGTAACACATTGAACTGCAAATTGTAAATGGCTGCATTTCTCAGTAGATGTTAACACTGATGTAAGCGGAATGGCAAATAAAAAACCTCAAGAATTAAGCAGGGTGTTTTTTTGACTCTGATCCATTCAAGTTTCCTTACTCATTCCATTACTGGATCATGTCCACATTTTAACAAGACTGCATTTTTCCTGTGTTTTCAGCCCCATATTTTTCTGAGGGACAATGTGTGTATTTTTTTTCTTGTATTGTGGTGTCTGGTTAGTTGGTTTCCATCGGATACAATAGCACTGTTATGCAGGGTTTGCTGTTACAGATTAGTTTTTTAAAGTGATGGTGGGGCTAAGGTTTGTAATCTGACGGGCAGAAAGAATGAAAACCTACTTCACCGGTAGTTTTACTTCTTACTTACATTTGACCCATTATCCTCCTTGGTTCTTGTTCAAATCTTGACACGGCTGACTTGGAATCTGAAATGCAAACTGGAGGGCTGCACTTTCAGGTTGCATCAAGGAAAGGGGAAGTTACTCTCTAGAACATTTACTGGGACTTGGAAAAGAGAAGAAACAGATAGAAACAATTATGCTGTGGCTCACACAGCTGCTGGCACTTTGACTTGACACATGCTCTGATGGGGACCACTGCATCCACCTCAAGCAGTCTCCAGCATGTAATGGACATATGGTAATTGCTATTGAATGAGAAGTAACCTTGGACTATAGGCATATGAAAGACACCTTTAAAAAAAATCCTTGACAAAAAAAACCCTGTCAGGGCCAACAGCTCAAAAATTAACAACTAATCATTCCTTTCAATGTGTCCTCCATCTAATTGCTTCCATGATGAGGTAGGTTTTTCTTTTCCTTTCAGAAATGAGCATTATAAAAGATTTTTTTTTAATTTAAAATGAAAAATTCCTCCACTCCCAGGTGACCTATCCAAGAGAAATAATAATAAGCACTCGATTGCTCAGAGAGCATCAGCTCTCACACGTATTACAAGGCTGAGCATTCATGCTCCCTTCCACCCCACCCTGCTCCCTTCCCGCAGCGTGTCCTATCTCCAGATCCTAACTTGGCTTGGCCCACAATGTTATTTGTTAAAATTAACTTTCAGATCAGGCTGGAGTCAGTGTACTTGGCAAGGAGGAGAGGAAGCAAGACTGCAAGGGAGGGAATGGGTTCAGGAGGCAAAGAGGGAAGCTGTAGCCCAAGCAGGGGTTTTGGGGAGCGGAACAAGCCACAGCAGCACTGCCACAGGACCCAGAAGTAAAGCCAAGTTTGCTCCCAGTTTTGTCACGGCCACCTTGAGCGTTAACGCTGTCCCCAAGTCCCTTGTTGTGGGCCACACAAAGGCTTCCCCTACACCTGCCCCTAGCCCCCTGGGCCGCAGCCAGGCAGGACTGAGCTCCTGCTTCTGCCTTGGTGGGGGCACCCAACGTGACTGTTCCCATGATATGCCTTATTTCAGCAAAAGTCTTCCGAAGTTCAGCTGTGGCAATGCTGAACAGCCACACATTGCAAAACGAATGGAGTGACACTGAGGGAAGACTGATAGACTATGGTAATAATGCAAGACCTTTTTTTCCCCTCATAAACCAAATTTCCCATATATTTCTGGAAGATTAATTTAGATTTAGGGAGGTTTCAACTGAGATACTGGAAAAAAAGACTCTAAATGCAAGGCTGGTTTCTACCTGACCTTAACCACTACCTCAGCTACCACTGCTCCAGTACATTTATATATAAAATGTTCAGGCACTTCAGCTTAATTACCTAAGGACTCTATGAAAGAAAGCCTTTAAAATGTTTTAATTGCATATTTAGTCTTTCTGAGAGCTACACAACAGTAGTATCATCCATTGACTAGTTAACCATGTATTTAAAGAAAAAAAAACAAAATACCTCTCAGCTACATGGACACAGTCCTGCTTGTCTTAAGTAGATGATGCATGTAAACGTGCACATACAGAATTAAGTAGTAATTTGAGTTTGCTGGATTTTGTTTTTCCTTTGAGACTGATTGGTGTAAATGTAACATTAGATTTATTTTCAAATTTATCCTCAAACTCTATTGTAAGAAAGAAGGGATTATAGATGGGGAAAAATCCTAAAAGAAAAAGCTTGTGAAGCTTTCTGACTCCTGTGGCACAAAAGGACTGCTGTGTTTCCAAGTGGGGGAGGTTCAGTTGACTCTTCCACTTGGACACAAATCTCGTCTCCTCCTCTCTCATTCCTCTAAATGTCATTTGCACTCACCTACTAAATACAGCATGGTCTTTCTCCTCCTCTCTTGCAGCCTGCAGATTGCCTCCGATGGGACCCTGCTGGTGAGGTGCAGGCGGGTGGTGTCAGCTGCTGGCAGGGCAGTTTGCTGGGCTGGCACTGCAGCCCCAGTGGGACCACAGAGAAGCACACAATAAAAGCAGGGCTGAGCAAGGCTGCTTCAGCTCCGCAGCATGCAGGCCATCCAGCAAGGGTGCTTACATGAAAACCAAGGGCCTGGGAAGTCTTTCATCTTTCCAGAATAAAATCTTTTTTACACAGACTCATGACAGCTGGTTATGATGAGCAAATTAAAACTAATTTAGAAGTTACTCTCGGGCACAATTGTCAGGCTTTCATTCAGGAAACCCTCTAAACAAGTACTTAAGTTTAAACAGGTGCCTAAGCCCCACCGAACACAGTAGGATTTATACACCTGTTTTAGTGCTTTCCTGGGCAGGGACGGCCCTCAGCAAGTGGTATGTTCATCCCAGGAGTCCCAAAGTCCAGGTGTCTTACTCTCATCCAGGTTTAATTGCCAGTGCCCAGGCAGCACTGGGATCATACCACCCCTAACTGGATTTTTATTTTAGAGCACATCCTGCTGTACTACAAACCTGCAGCAGCCCCACAGGCAGCTCTCCTGCTAATGAGCTGTAGCACAGAAATCTGAGCATGAGAGCCACCTAAGAAGGTTCATAGACACAAACTGCCACTGTGGATAGCAAGCTGTTCTTTCAAGCCATGAATAGCACATTAAGCCACTCCTTGAAGTTGCAGCTGGGGCTTTTCTTGCTTTTTTATTCTTCTGAAGACCATCATTGCAATTCTGGTGCAGATAGCACTGGGAGCCCCAGTGCCAGAAATCCTCTTCTACCACAGAAGCAGAGTGTGGTGAGGGTGCACATTCACGGTAATCTCCTTTTTACAAGATACAGATGAGCATGCTCAGTGGCAAAATTAGCATGCTGGGAACAGCTCTTCTCACCCTAGAGTGGCAAACTGCAGAGCTGGTGGGGGGAGAAGGGAAAGAAAAACAGGATTTGGCAATATGACAAGTACTGGGAAGTATTTTTTTGAGCATTAACACTGACCTAGGCAAGATACAAAGTTGAAAAGTAGCAAGCATTTTCAATGAAAACCCCACCGTTTTTCATAAACTTTGAGTCATTCTTGTGACTTAATTGAAAAACAAATCCAGAGTTTTCATTTCTCTTTCTCTCTCTATGCTGGCAAGAGGAGGATGGGAAAGGAAATAGAGAAAGAAAGGGTCACCACAAAGCTTTCTAAGGTCTTTCCTTTTGATACTGTGACTTGTTTTGGTTATTTTTTCATTACTTATTTTCACTAAAGTAGAAGGTCTCCAGGAAAGCATTTGCTTTGGTTAAAATCAAAATTAAATCTGACCTATCACTGAGGGAAAAAACCAACTGACTCTAAAGAAGACAAACTCTGTACCAGTGTGCTCACATATTAAAGGGGGCATGTGCGAGTCAAATTGCACTGACAGACCAGCATAGGTCAGATCTGTGAAGAGGAAAAAAAAAAAAGGATTTTTAACAATCTTTCAGCCCTCTCTTTATTAGACCTTAATTAAATCAATGGGTCAAAGCAACAGAAGGAAAAAATGGTTCAGCTAGGGGACACTAATTGACCCCTTTCAGTGGACTGAAAAATATCTCAAGCAAGAACTAAGCTTTAAATCAACATCTGCCTCATGTAACACATAAACATAGACATTATTGCTTAAGAAAAAGGTATTTGTAGGACCTTTTCTTGAAAATAAAAGAATATTTATAAAAGAAAATATCGCTAATAATCACTAGGTAGATCAGTGAGCATGCTTGAATGAGGACAACCAGGCAAATCCTTTGGGGTTTGGTTATAAATTTCAGGGAACCCAGTGCTGAACTGAGCACCAGCTCCCGGAGTGCTCAGTTGGTGCTCTTGGAATCAGACAATGACATGGCTGTGTTGACCATCAGACCTGTGAGTAGCAACGGAACCATTTAAATCGATTAATACCAGTTCTGGACTTGCCCTTTTTTGTCCCCACAAATTTTGGCTAGAAACCTGAACACTCGCTAAGACCCCATTCATATGCACGACAGAAGGGACAAATTCAGTTACATCAATGCAACCTCAGTAGTATTAGGTAAACAAAAAGGCTTCATCCCTGTGACTGAGAGTGGCACTTCAGCCACCATGGCCAACATGACTGACAGAGTGAATGTTGGCAATACTCAGCAACAGAGCCTGGGTCCCGACCCAGCATGTGACCCCTCTGCAGGAGCTGTACTGCAAATAGACAATGCAGAGAACATACTGAAAGAAAATGGCTAAGATGAACATCCTGCCTTGAAGACATAAATGCTTACTTTTGAGAATATTCAACACAAAAACACCTTTCCTGATCTTCACAGTGTATGTACAGTGTGCTTGCACTGCAGGAGCCAAGCCAAGTGGTGAGATGGAGCCAGCATGCAGCACGGCTGTATCCCTCTGACCCAGCACAAGCCCGGGGGAAGGAAATACGACTCAGAGCTGGAAGTTTTTCCCCTACTCACTCCTGGCTGTGGAAGCTGACTTTTTGCATGCCTGGATTGTGGCTGAGGATGAGGAACACCTCTCTGGTTCTCATCCCTCTGCTAGGTTTTGTGCAGATCAGGTCATCTTGAATACATTTCTTGTCAGGATCCAGAAAGCTTCTGTTATGGCTCTACAAAAGACAAGATAGATTTTTCCATCTTGATCTAGGCTGCATTAAGAGATAATCTTATATCCTAAAGACAAAGTAGTAGTTTTTAACTAAATTATAGCAATCAGCAATGAACAAAGTCTGATTTGCAATATTTACCTATTAAATAATATACAACACTTCAAATTAGCTTAAAACTGCAAATCTGCTGGTTCAGATTTTATTGGTCATAGCTGAGTAGGTAAGATTACTAAGGAAATCACTTTTTACCTGAAGAGAGTTTGGAGCCATGTTCCATATGCCATTTAGCCAAGGAGAGTTGTGATCTCTCCAACAGGATTGGTTCTGTGCAGTTTTCATGACAGGCTGCATCCAAGAAATACCACCAAGCTGCCATATAATATCTTGCTTATTATAATAATAATTATTCATCTCTACTGCTTAAACCACTGTTGCATGAGAAAGTTAATATTTCCAAGGCACTGGGTGGAATACCTTTCTCAGAAAACATGCTCTCAACAGGAAACCTAAACACAGTGCTAGAGAGTTATCTTAAGCAGATTTAAATAATTAAATCCAAAATTCTCAAACCACTTGCTGTTCCAAATTTATTTCTTTAATAACAAGCTTGTTTCAGCAACACACTGGATTAGGATTTCATTTATTCAAAATTTAAGGTCTGTCCCACTCTGAGTGTTATTTTAAGTATTTAGGGGAATTTTTGTGCTTGTGAAAATGAAGAGATTGTTGCATTATAAATTCATTTCCTCTGTTATTGCACAGGCCATGCACAGTGCAGCTGTGAAAGTGCTGTAAGAGCCCCGGCAATGTCCTCAAGCTCAACGTAGATGGCCGAGCCTTTGTTTTTGCACAAAGAGGAGCTGGTCCTTTCTTATGTCATCAGCTACAGGTACTTCCTAAACAGCCTTGCTGGCTCTGGGCAGCCAAGCCGAGCGAAAAGAAGGTGGTCAATGACAGCGATGACCATCCACCGTGGGCCAGCTGCCAAGAGCTATTTTAGTGTGGGACTTGCAAGAGGGGTTGAGCCCAGTGCCCACAGCCCCACACCAAGCAGCAAGCACTGCAAGCAGCTCCTGTAGCAGGTGTTACCTCCTAAGGAAGGACTCAGCGGCGGTTGCCATCCACACCAGCAATTTTACAAACAAGCAAGTTTCTTATGTGTTCTTCATCACCTCCAGGCACTCATATTCTTTTTAAGTACAGGAACATTAATTAGATTTTGACCACAGACCCCAGATTTGACTTACCCTGACAGGGTTTCCATTAGTGTAATCTGTAGGGGAATTCACTGTTTTAACATCTGTGTGCCTAAGGCCTATCTCACATTTACTGCTGCTGCCTGAAAAGCCTCCCTTGTATGGCTGTGTGTTTCTTCCTGCTCCCAATTTCACAGAAGTCATTTCAGCACCAAACGGTAATTGGCAAAGGGATGGGCCTCGGCTGACATGAATGCAATTTATTGTTTTCCACAAGGCCCTGAACAGAGCAAACAAAGAACGCAGTC
The DNA here is from genome assembly GCA_013400735.1 of Pomatostomus ruficeps. Lineage (NCBI taxonomy): Eukaryota > Metazoa > Chordata > Aves > Passeriformes > Timaliidae > Pomatostomus > Pomatostomus ruficeps. Next base: position 242,802 of record VYZT01021079.1, read on the forward strand.
TTGCTGTCTGGCATTTTATTAACTTGTATTGTGTGATGTACCTTACTGAAGGGAGATCTCCCACTAAATGTAGCAGCGAGGAACCAGTAACATGCGTGCTTTTGAAGAATATTAATTTCAGTTCAATTAGGCAAGTTTTCCAGGACCTCAGCCTCTAAAATAGGACAGCCACTTTTATAATTATCTTCTGTATTAACTTTATCACTATCTGACTTTTTACATAAATGCAACCTTTCATCTTTAAAATGCCAACACTTCTTCAATTTTGGCAACCGTACAGCATTGCTAATTATTTGCTCATTATGTGTGGTTAACTGATGAATCATTAATAAATGAATGAATGGCTAATATATTTTTATGGTAATTGGAGATATAACTGATTGCAGACTTCCTTTGCTTCGCAGAACTGCCCTGAATGAGCAGTAGCTGCTTAATTGTTTACAGATGATATTTATGCCACTGACAAGCTCTTCCAATAGCCGTGGTGTCTGAGAGGTGAGCCCTCCCTGTGCCCCAGGGTGGGCACGGCGGGGCGACCCTCCCTTCCCACAGGCACAGCAGATGGGCAGGCACACACATTTCGGACAGCTTTCCCACCAGCTCCCCACAAGGGCTGGGAGCAGGACTGCTGACACCATCACAGTTATTGCCGGCATTTCCCAATAACACCAGAGCCTGACATGGAAATGATACCTCTCTGCAAGCATTCTCCCGCAGTCTGGGTGTCTGCAGTGAATACCACAGATAGGAAAGGGAAATCAGGCTCCAGTGACATTTTGTTTTAACTCCATACTGCGCATTACAGTAACTGGCTTACACAACCTCTTGCTGCCAGTGCACAGTTAATGAATTCAGAGATAATTGCAGGGTTGATTTCTTTCTTTCATT
>VYZT01021080.1:0-21597 GCA_013400735.1 Pomatostomus ruficeps
AAGAACTTGATTTTATATAAAAACCTCAGTGTATCCTTACTCTTGTGCATTTATGCCAGAGACAAGCCCCAAATTCCGCATAAGGAGATAATATTTAAATATCAAGGAATAACGATTTCAGTATTTGATTATACAGTTTATCTTCTATGTATGTCATACAAATGGTCTGTGTTCTTTACTTTTTTCCACCCTGTTAAATTTCTTTCTTGTCCCTCTGGCTCAATTTTGTCTTTCTTTTACCATGCAGCTACTACATCTTTTTTATTAATGATTTATGCTGCTTTACCTGCTAACATTTATTATTTTTTGATATTTACCTACCTTACCTTTCCTTGTAGATAGGATATGAATTATTAGATTATAGATTATGATCTTAATTATCCTTCATAGGATCTTAATTATATCACTATTACTTTATATCTCCAGTAAACTGTTATTGAACAAAACCCAGCCATAAATTATAATCCTAATATAAGCAAAACCTGACTTTATAGGTCTCCCCACTTAGTGGTATCAAAGAGATGAGCTGAATACACAAATATACTCAAAAAACTTCGGGGAAAAAAAATGTTACTTTTTTCTATAAGTTCATAAAAACATTCGATGTCATCTGATCTTCATGGGAGTTTCAAAGAGGTTTATGGTATTTAAAAACATGGTTTATTGTCTTTAATATTAATAACGGAGGAATAAAGTTATTTCAGCCTCTACACTAGGGTACTAGAGAGTACAGGGACTCCCTTCTTCAGGTCAAGAACTAAGTATATCAACCCAGAACTTCCTGAATGCCTAGCATGGACACATTGAGTATATTTCAATATTTTTTGGAAGTACCAGATCTTCTGCGCATATGCTTGACAGCTGGATGCAGATATCCCATGGATATTTTGTATTTCTGAGCATATGGTAAACTTTGATGAAAGCATTGTACTTACTGTCTTTGTATATGAATATTGTACAGCAGATGCACAATTTCATTGGAATTTTCATCAGAAATAGGAGCATAACGCACACAAAATCCAGGGAAAACACAAACATTTCTCTAAATCTGTGTGGACAAGAATTCAGAGTAGAAAAAAAAGTGCATCAGTTGCCAAACCAGTAAGATGATATGAAAAGCTGCAATCCATTATTCCTTTACAATGGAGGGAATGGAATGACGAGCAGTCTACCACTACTAAGTATGTCTAAAGACGTATGACAACAGGTCAGGAGCTTTCAGTTAATGTCAGAAAGCTCATGAAAGAAACATCTTAACAATACATTTATCCATGTGTTTGTTCTCTTTTTTGTTCGAATAATTTACTTATATCTCCTCAAAGCAGTAAAAAAAAAAAAAAAAAAATTGGAAGCAAAAGCAGTTTGTTTGCTTTTCTGCAAAGAACTTTTATGTGCAAGGACAGTTGAAAAAAAATCTGCTTTCTAGTACTGCCAAACTCTCCAAGTCTCTAAATTCAAGCATTATTTGCATTCATTTGGTGATAAATAGGCCCTGAAACATTGACATCTGCAGAAGCAGGAAGCAATCCAACCACAGCAGGCTGGAGTAATTATAATATTTATGTATGTAAGACCAAAGCTCTGCTCATAATCAGATATAAGGCAGGAAGACTCTGATATGTTGCTTTAGTCTCAAAAATGCCTGATTCATTAGAAATCTTCAGAACTTCAGAAGTACAGTGACCACACAGATTGCAGCAGACATCCAGAAACTACTCATTTTCATTCAAAGATGGTCAAATAAGAGATACTGCTCATTTTCTTGTAATGACAGAGCAGGAGTAGAACATTTATTGAGCAAATATAATAATCCTGGAGATTAGGTTTATTAACATCAGCCTGAGAGGGTTCAAACCACAGTCTGCACTTCTCAAGCATGGGCCCTTACTACTGGAGTAGGAGTTATTCTTTCTGGAGCTCTTTGACAAGGAACACTGTAAGGATAGGAACAGCAATGACTGAGAGGTGCTCGGCTACTCTGGAAATGCCAGTGACACAAGTAGGAGAGAGAAGCAGACAGAATGCCACTCTGCTGCCTGGATGGTTTTCTACATAGTTACTCTGGTTTCCTGCTTTACACCATCAAACCCTTCACACGTATTTTTTATTAGTATAGTGTCTTCAGTACTTAGCCTATCCCGATGTGAATGGTCTAGTTCTACTAAATTAAAAAATAAACCACAGAAAGACACTTCACTATAAGCACTAATGAAGAGAACAATTTCCACATGAAACATAAAGGTACAAGTGAAGAAAGAATGACATTCAGAAGTTGAAAAAACATGGTGGCATGAATAGAGGGGGTAAAAGAGAACGAAAACAAGAAAGAATGTTGGACTGACAATACTCTGTCTAGCATGTAACTGTGATACCTAAGCAGTAAGAATAATCTATAGCTGATACAAGTTATGTCTTCTTCATTTTTTAAGATTTAAAGAAAGTTCCAGGTAACATACCTCCAGATATAGCTAAACTTGATTTGTCCAACAACAAAATTAGACAGCTACGAGCCAAGGAGTTTGAAGATGTCAGTGAACTGAAGATATTAAATCTAAACAGTAATGGAATAGCATACATTGATCCTGGTAAGAATAATTTTAAATATTCATTAAAAATTATTTCTCTTTTATTTATTATAAACTTTGATACTGTCTCTATCAGATATAACCTGGGGTGGGGGGGAAGGGTGAAGAAGGATTTAAAAATCCAGAAGTTGGTGCAAATTTTACCTTTTGTACAATTCAATTCATAAAGGTTTGCACTGAAATATATTCACCATGGAAATCAATAGAGAAAGACACATTTTAGCTGCCCTTTCTTAATACCAAACTAACCAAGTGTAAAAGGTAATTCTGGAACCTGAAGGCTAACAGTTTTCCAAAATGTTAAGTAGTTGAATGATTTTTGAAATATCTTTTCCACATCTAAGAAAACGTGTCATATAATAACGCTAATTTTTTATTCTATTGGATGGTTAAATAACAGATAAACCAAATGGATTTAAACTCTTTTTGGTTAAAAATCACTACATATAATGCTCTTAAGTTATATTTTATTAGAACTCAAGTGCCATTATTGCCAATTCGCCTATAGCCTATGTGTATTTGGGTTTTAATTATGAAAGCAGACATAAGCCGGGGGAGGAAGAGAAAGAGAAAGGGAGAGGAAAAGTTTATCAAGCAAAAAGAGCCTTATCTAGTACCATCTTGGTAATTAAACAGCATCAGAAAGTGGTAATATCAGTAAAATGGTACTTATGAGGTTTAATATTATACAGTTGAGTTATTTAAATGAAGACTTCTGCCATTAAATGAAACAGTATTCTTGCAAAAAGTATGAACTGCTCTCTGAAATGTAATTCACAAGCATTATTATGCGGCTCCATGTTTACTCCATTCCAAATCTTAAAATATTAATTTAAAGGTTCTATACATGCACACAAATACCTATACCCATACAAAAACTTCTGGCCCTGAGCATTGTCTAATAATAAGTTTCCATATTCCTGCTTCTGTATCATGACAATAACAGTAGGATTCAATGAGAAAATCAGGTATTCATCCACCTCCACTGTCTCTATGCTACACTCAGGCAGACTCATGAGCTCTTTTTTAGCTTTACCAGCAGAACAGCTCCCCTAATATTTCTCACTTCTAACAGCACAAACCATATTTTAAAGTTTAATGTTTGAGAAGTCCTTTTGTAGCCTTTAGCCAAAAAAAAAAAGGGCATAACTGTATAATTATAAAAATGCTTTTCCTGTTGCAGATATGGATATTTTTCCTGTCACAGATATGAATGGTTTTTTTCTAGGCTATCTTTATAAGGTACCAATAACTGTTTTTCTCCTGACTAGCTGCTTTTTCAGGCCTCAATAACTTAGAAGAGCTGGATTTATCAAACAATAGCTTGCAGAATTTTGAATATGGAGTACTGGAGGACCTCTACTTTCTGAAAATACTGTGGCTGAGAGAGAATCCTTGGAGATGCGATTACAACATCCATTACCTTTTCTACTGGCTGAAGCATCACTACAATGTTCACTACAATGGCCTAGAATGCAAAATGCCTGAGGAATACAAAGGATGGTCTGTTGGAAAATATGTTCGAAGTTACTATGAGGAATGCCCAAAAGACAAGCTTCCCATTTATCCAGAAACTTTTGATCTGGACAAAGATGATGAGGAATGGGAACGACACAAAGAGCAAACTGTTCAGACAGTGAAGAAGCACGGTGTAATTGTCACCGTGATAGGCTAATAAGGGAGCCCTTTCCCTTAGTACCTTTAAATATTTGATACTTTGAAAAAGAAAAACGTGCTGTTTACATTTTTTATAATTATACTGTTGGGTCGTAGGACTATCTGCCTACAAAGATGTCTGTTTATTGCAGAAAATAACTACAGAATGACATTAGTTCTACAGCATCCTTCATCTAGTAATTGTTTTTTACAATTTGTTCTGGACACTATCGTGAAATATTTTGGCAAATATTTGAAACTATACAGTAAAACTCAATAGACACAAATGTACATAATATGGTTGGGAGGAGCTGTATGAACACAGTTTATGTGTTCACACAGAAATAGCTGCAGGATTGTGACCAAGACACATTTTTCTTGAATGTATTGACAGTTCTTTATATCTATCAGTTTCCTGAAATATTCCCAGAAAACTTTTCTAAGATTTTTGTATCAACTTCCTGTTGTTTTATTGTAGATGAAAAAAACAAACTTAAAACTAACCTTAAATACAATTCTAGAAAAAGAAGAATGGCAATTGTTATACTAACTAGGATTCAAACACAGAAGGTGGGTTACACTTGCTGATTTACCAGTGTTCCTGCTCAGTCTTGAATGAATAACTCAGCCTCTGCCTCTTCTATACCTGAGCTGCCTTAAAACAATAAGTAACCAAGACATGGTTGGTTCCCAGGATCCAGCTCCACATGCTCATAATAGCCTTGTTTGTTTTTGAGGCAGGCAGAGCTGAAATCTTTCTAGGAAGAATTTTAGGTTGTTGTATCTATTTGACACAGATTACATCCCATCACTTCTAGGTGATGAGGATCATGTGAAGGATGCTGGGGTCTGCATCCCGCACATCGGTGCCCATCCAAACTCAAGGTAAGTATGCTTTTGAGAGCTAAGAATTGTGGGACATTCTAAGTTCACTCTTCTCTCAGCTCGTTTGTAAAATGCACGTGACAGCATCTCCTCATCAAACTATCTATGTGAATATGCATTGATTAAAACCTGTGATCATCCTAATATTACAGTAACAGAGCAGCACAAATGCCTCAGCTAAGCAGATGATATCTCTAAAGACTAAATTCCTTGCCCCATAATATACTTAGATCAGTAAGAAATGCGTAAGAGCAGGGTAGAAAACCAGGGCCAAAACTTTAAATTTCTCTTGGCTATCATGGAAGAAGTTCTGGAAAACTCCAGGGAGAAAGTTTGCTCCTTTAAAGATCTGAAGACAATGATGGTGTTTGTGCATTCCTCTGGTGCTTTAACCACGAGTCCCAAAGGTCGTACATTTTGTTTTGCAAGTGCAAGACAAAGCACTCAGTGCTTTAGTGCTAACATGAAATAAAAGAATAACATAAAGGAAAAAATCAGGAGATATTAAGGGTGGTAGGAATGCCAAAGAAGCTCAAAACAAACACATCCCATTATTGACTGCAATCCTTCATGTCCTCCATTATACAGGTTATGAATATATTTAATGGTGCTTTGCTGACAAACTGGATAATTTAGCCATTTTTTCCACAATATCTTTCAAAAACTTTATAGCAAAAATACAGTGGTATCTGACTCAACCCTGTTCCTGGAAATATCTTAAGCATTATCTTAACTATTAAAGGTCAATCCTGATAAGATGGAACAGAGAGGAAAATCCCATGTGCCAGTAATATTTACTAAATAGGGCATATTCTGGAAACTTAAAAGTACTGAAAGTAAGAAAAAAAAAATCTGTCACAAATAGTAGCAAGTACTAAGTGAAGTTGTCCTCCTCCTCCTCTCAAATTCTGGATGATTATTTCGATACAGAACCGCTGGGTATGATTGAAAAGGATAGACAATGAAACCACAGCAGAACATCGGTTATTGGCAACACGGCCAATGGTGAAAATCTGAGTAGGAAAAAATGCATTTATAAACCATGTTATGTTAATTGCTGCAAAGAGTCAGTTTTAGGAAAAAAAACACTAGCATAAGGCAGGCTAAGTCTGGGTAGAAAAGACAATCCAGGAGAAGAATATAAGACAAAATCTGTGTGAGAGGTCTCTGATCTCTCTGGTCAGTCAAAAGTACCAGCTGGGAAAGGAGTTAAGACTGCAGACCACAAGTAGCTGCCTAATTGTTCTTGTTCGAAGGCCTTGGGGATTCCCAAAAAGATCATAAATGTACCTCTTAGGACCAAGGTTAAAACCTGTGACACACAGTGATAAATAGGATGATAGTTCAGTAGAAGCCAGAGTTAAGGGAGGGGTGTGATCATTCAGGGTTTCAAACAGAGGCACCAGAAAGTGCTGCACCTGCTGAAGGTTCAAGGGGGATACTGGGCTGAACATCCTGCCTAACAGCACAAGATGTTTGGCCACAGCTATTAAGTGAAATCTTTACGTGAGGGAGGGGCGTATTAACAAGGAACATGGTTCAACCACTATTCTCCAAACAAAGGTTTCTATGTGGCCTTGTGAAATCAGTGTCAGTACAGAAGCTCCATGAAAGAAACACTTGGTGCAATAAAATCAAATTAAATTCAGTACTCAAGAGCAGGATTGATTAGAAATCTGGAATCAACAAATGAAAAGACTTCTAGCAGTGAGAAATGGTTTGAAATTTTGAATGCTAGAATTGTCCTTGCTGCTCTTTTCCTTAGATGGCCTCTGGAGCTTTCAAGGAGTAGCTAAAAATTCTGTTTTTTTAGCTACAATGCACCATAATTTTATTCCTTATTGCTTAAAGTTATTGCATATTTCATTTTTTCAATTATACTAGAGAATTGCTTCGAAATGGTGGTTTCATTTCCTATAATTAAAAAAAAAGGGTGTGTGTGTCTGGGGGAAACTCTCCTTGAAAAACTGTCTGGAATACATTAGGCTTTTCTGTATGTTGGCATTTGCAGCAACCCCACTGAGGATGTGGCAGAACAGACAGTAATTGCAACTACAAATATTGTAAGAACACAACAACAGAAATACGAGATTGGGACAAGGGTAATATAGGCTAGCAAGATTGCCTGACAGCCACTGGTAGCAAATTCTTTGAAAAAGACTATATGAACAGAAAAAGCATAGAGGAGTTATGAAGGTAGTGCAGAAGGAGCCAGCGCAAGAAAAAAGACAACAATATATCTGAAAAACATACATATAGGGGAAATGACTAATAATTGATAAAACCTTCAGCATTACAGGGTTAATTGCTATTTCTCTGAGCTTTTCAAAAATGTACTGTAAAGTACACGCTCCATAAAACACCACAGCCACAAAACACAATTTAATGTTTACATCTCTATATTTCTGTACTATTTAATCAAAAAGGTCCCAGAAGAACTTCCATGTCTAAAAAAAAAAAATCATAGGCCTTAATCTTCCTTTATAAGCTCTTTAAGTATCTTCTTTCAGTAACCTCTGTCTTGATTACCCTACTTTCTCTGTCCATAGCCAGGAAATAGTTGCATGAGACAATCGCATGGAGACAATTGCCTTGTCTTTCTGACATGCAGTGCATGTCCTAGGAGTGCTGCCTTAAGGGATAAACTACAGTGCTCTGCAGAGGCAGTGCCCTGCTCTCTACACAGCCACATGAAACACTGAAAAGATTATTTTGTGCCATGTTTTGCCATGACAGAATACAGGAAAAATGGATATGTCTGTCAATACTATGACCACTACTGGAAATAAAACACTTCAAAAACTTCTGAGGAAATTTTAGCTCCTGCACTATGAATATGAATGGCAGCATTTAAAGGCCGTTCCCAGTCACATATAGAAGACAAATGATTCTCCAAGATCACTGAGTAGGTGGAGGAATACCACAAACAGCTGAGCCATAACCCATAGTCATTTTCTCTGGCACAGTAATGCATTGATTTGCCAAAGACAGTCTGAGCTGGAATCATATTACCATTCACATGCAGATATTAGATAAAGACTACTATTTCATAAATGCACCACAGACCAAAGTTAGAGTACACAAACCCATTTTTTAAAAATTACAGATAATTAATTTATCAAAAAAAGCCCACAAACATGTTTAGCCAGATGAACAGACCTAACCCACAGTTAATATAATTGCTGTTTTAATATTAACAATAAAAGCATGTTGCCAAAATCTGTGTAATCCTGGATTTCTTTGGAAAGATGAGGTCAGAACTGTAGCTCAGGTAAGTTTGAATGGAAAGGTTCATCATATCTGTAGCCTATGATTGATCAGACAGTTCAACTCTGTTAGCTGAAAAAACATCAAAGGAAAAGAATCTCAGTATGATTTTCAATCACTAAAAGAACATAGAAAGTAGTTTTGCAGCAGCATTAAACCATCCACAAGAGGTTCAAAAGAATGGCACAAGTAGGCTATATGATAAATATCAGTGAGTTTCAACATAAAAACATATGTAGTTACTCTAAATATCAATAGAAAACTGGTTTAAATGTGTTTCATGTTTAAAAAGAACTACTGTGTATCTTCAAAGCTAGAAGCAAGAGCTTTATAAATCAATGTTTTCTAAAAGCCCCTGTAGATTCATATATGATTCATCACAACTAGTTTAAAATAGCACTGTGTAGATGTAAATAGACATAATGTTTGATTTCAAGCCTACAGAAAACAGTAATCATCAAAAAAAATGGAAAATGAAAAGTTTATAGAGACACAAATTGAATTTAGTGTCTTTGATATGTAAGATAAATGCAAATGAATGGCAATCTCCATACTGATATTCCAACTGATAATCAACACTAGATATGAATCAGTCAAATAACATGACAGAAAAGGCAGTTTGTATACAACATGTAAACCTATCACAACTGCTCTTTACATATTTTTAGCTCTAAACACAAGAACCATTATGATGATTTTAATTTTGTGCTCAAATACATAAGGAAAACAAAATCATAGAAGGATTTAACATTTCTAAGTACAACACCCATAAGGGAGGTGATGTGGCTGTATATGATTTATTTTGGCTTGCTTGCTTTATTAGCTGCCAAAGTTCATCATGATACTGGATAAATTCTGTCACTAAACAATTTCTGTGCTGGTATCATCAAGACTGTTATTTTATCCTGTAATATAAAAGCCAAAACCATGACCAAAATACTTTTTATTCTTGGCCAGTTGTTCTTTTCCATCAACAAACTAGAGGGTATTGTTCTCACCCATAATTACACAGTCATTTTCTGAAACAAAAGAAATCACTCTGAAATTGTTATAGGCTGCCTCAACAATTTCAATCATGTATTATCTGATTAAATAATAAATGGATTATAGTCTTAAAACCTCCAAACACTCAGTCACATATACTTCCATGCATAGAATCAGGAAGAGCTAAGATGCTTTTTTACATCCAGAAGGTCTCTGATTTGGCAGTGAAATCAAGTACCAAGTATTTGTGAACACCACATTAATACCTAAGATCATGCTTAGTTTTTGGAGGTTTTTTAGTTGGTTTGTTGCTGTTGTTGTTTGGTTTTGTTTTTAATTTTTGTCAGTGAGCTTCTTGTTGGAGGCCAGTAACTAACAGTATGGCCTAGGGGTCAGTACAGGGTCGAGTCCTGTTTAACACTTTCATTAATGACCTGGACAATGAGACAGTGTATTCTCAGCATGTGTGCACATGACACCGAACTGGGAGCAGTGTCTGATACACCAGAGGGTCATGCTGCCATCCAGAGGGACCCTGACAGGCTGGAGAAAGGGGCTGACAGGAACCCCATGAAGTTCGACAAGTGGAAGTGCAAAATGCTGCATCTGGGGAGGGACAACTCAAAGCACCAGCACATATTGGGGGCAGCCCAGCTTGAAAGCAGGCTGTCAGAGAAGAACCTGGAGGTCCTGGTAAAAACCAGGTTGAACCTGAGTCTGGGATGTGCCCTTGCCCCAAAGAAGATGGGAGGTATCCTGGGCTGCATTAGAAGTGTTGCCAAGGGATCCAGAGAATTGATCTTTCCCCTCAACACTAGTGAGGCCACACCTGGAGTACTGTGTCCAGTTCTGGGCTTCCCAGTAATGAGAGACACATTGGAGAGAGTCCAACAATGGGCAAAAAGATGACTAAGGATTGGAGCATATTCCCTGTAAGTGAAGGCTGAGAGCTGTGACTGTTCATTAGAAGGCTCAGGGGGCTCCTAGCAAGGTATACAAATACATGATGGGTGCAGGGGCAAAGATGGAGCTGGACTCTTTCAGTGGTGCCCAGTGACTGAGGAGACAAAAGACAACAGGTACACACTGAAACACAGGAGGTGCCATCTGAACACCAGGGAACACTTTTATTCCATGGGCATGACTGAGCACAGGTGGCCCAGAGAGGCTGTAGAGTCTCTATCCTTGGGAGATATTTATTCAAAAGCCTTCTGGCTACAGTTCTGGGAAACCAGCTCTAGATGGCCCTACTTGAGCTGGAGGTTGGACCACGTAACTCCAGGGATCCCTGCCAGTATCTACCAGGCTGTGATTCTGTGATAATTATCTCAGAGGAGTTGGATTCTGTCGGTCTATATATCTAAACACATTTGCATTTCAAACTTATTCATTATATTACAGCATTTCACACACAATATAAACCATCCTATAGCATTATAGCAATGTTCAGTCCTATAGATGTCACTGGGCCTGGAGAGTGGAATGAAGAAAGGAGAGTTGCATTTAAAGTAATTTTACAGAACTCACACTCACATTTCTTCATTATAGCTGAACATACAGAGGAGAATATAGGTGACAAAATGGGACAACAGCAAAGCATAGAGTGAAGATCAGTTTAAGGAGAGAATTACAATTAAAAAGAAAAACTAGTACCTACTGATACTTTAAAACTAGGCCAGTGAAAAGAACAGCAGCCTCAAAGACTCAAACAGAACACACATGGATGTCATCTCTGCATAATATTTACTACAAGTTTACATACTAAAAAGTCCCATATCCATAACCATTTGCAGTACCAAATGACTACATCATATGCTGAAATAACTGATAAACAACACTTAAAATGTGCGATTCTAAGTATGAAGAAGAAACCAGAAACACTGTTAATAACATCCCACACCACTTTTCCTAAAGCAACTTTTATATAGGAAAAACTTCATGTTTGTAATGTAATTACTTTTATAACTGCACAATAATACACTAATGGCAACAGTTTAAACTTGATATGGTAATTGGCTGATAGCAAAAATACAAAAACACTTTTTAATTTTATCCTGTATCCTGTCACTGAAGAGAATTTTTTCTTACACATTTCCAAAGAACTTTGCACTTAAGATAAATATGTTAATAGTAAGATGTCAGCATGAAAACACAGCAAAGCTGCCACTCCGGTTTATGTAAGAGTATTTCCATATTAGCTACACATCTTTCCATAGGCTATAATTTCTTCAGCTGGAAAAGGAAAAATCAGATAGGAAAATTGCTGATAATGTGTCTTTTCCCACTAGCATTTAATTGCATAGGTAATGCATTCAGGTAATTTGCCTGCTCCTCAAAGTATGCTGCTGTCCACCAAACTGTCTGTTCATTTCACATAAACTTCTTAAAAAAACTTTTTAAAACTCAGGCTTTCTGGCTTTATGTTCTTGTTGTGGTGTGCTGTTGGCCAGGTTTCGTTTTATCCCATGGCCAGGAACTGCTGCCCCCTCACCCCCCAGTGTCTGTCTCCCCCCCGGGAGGGCTCTGTATTGCGCAATCCTATAGAAAGCCCACCAAATTCAAACCCAGCACTCCTCCCCCATTGGATGTTGTACCCTCCCCCTGCCCCCTCATGTCAGTATTTATGTAACTGTAACACACGGTGCCAGGGCTACCCTGCACGACCCCGGTGTTGAATAAACCATCTGGGAAGCCCCTCCACTCTGTCTCTCCTCCTTCAGCGCACCTGGACCATCGGTGGGTTGGGTGAACCCCTACAGAACTTCGCCAGCCCTCCCGTGCCTTGGAGCAGCCCGGCAACCCCTGAAACCGCGAGCAGACGCCCGGTGCCCCCACCGGAGGCATTGAGGCATGTTCTTATTATGGAATTTTTGGAACTTGCTACAGTTATGCTAATTGTAAAGATACTTAGGTGGTTCAGAATACTGTTGGGGTTTACAAGGATTTTTTAAGGTAAAGAAATGTGTAGGTCCTTTTCAATGGCAAATGCTTCTTGTACATCTCTTCAAAGACCTGCATCCATGATAAGTATAGTTGGATCCATCATAGGCTTCTCTAACCAAAAGTCTGTTTAATTTGGATGTGTGGATCATTTCCTTAACTTCAAAACTCCACGTACTTTAAAACTCAGTGTCAAGACCACAGCAGACACCTTTAAAACACAGCAATCATTTTCTGTCAATAACTCAACACCAGGGTATTGTGGTACCACTGACCTTTTTAAGGAAACTGTAATTTACAAAGCAAATGGTTTCCATCTGGCCCTGAGGACAGATCTTGTCCAGCCATAAGTACAAACTGACGTATTTGTTTTTGCACAGGAGCAGAACAGAAAGCTGCAATAAATGATAGTGTGCTAATAATGATATTTACTAAATACCCTGTAATTTTGAAATGATCCACCACCAAACATCATTTACAATGCCAGAGACTGTAAATAAGGCTGCTAATCATGAGTTCCAGAACTTTGAAAAGTCCAGGCATGCTTTATTTTCCACAGTCTGTGAACGCTCAGAGCAAACACAGATTTGGCCTGGAGGAGACAACACCCAGTAACAATCTCCTGTTGAAGGAGGTCATTTCTACATACTGGATCCACCAAAAAGAGAACATGAGGATTCGCAGAGGGAGAGAAAGGAGGCGAGGAAGAGCCCTGCCTTTCTGCAGCAAATGGTTAGGCACTCAGCTAGAGCAAACCTCTGCTCTGTCTTCTAAACAGAAGAGCTCTTTCTGCATTTCCCATACTGAATAAAATAGTGACAGCTCAAGAAAAAGAAACCAGGTGACAACCACCTTGACTTGCAATTGTCTCTGGATCAAAGGAGCTGCAATCTTTTAAATACAAAATGGAAGCATTTCAGTAGGCTTCCTGCTTTTCTGTAATAAATTTTGTTCCCTCTGCACTTTACACATAAATAAAGCCATTATTTTGCCCAAAGTTCCACAGCCCTAGCTCCCAGCACACATCCCAGGGCATGCTGAATTATACCAGAAATGTATGTTTAGGTGACTTAGTTGCAACCAAAATGTCTACAAAAGAGTACACAATAAAAATGTACACAAGTGAAAAATGACTCAGTTACATGCATTCTAATCTAATTAAGGAAGTCAAACCAATCAGTGGAACTGCTATTAAGAATGGACAGAATTTGAGATTATTATTCCCTGAGAATGCCCTGATACACTCCAAAACCAGAACATCTCCAGTGGGTTCGATCTAGTCAGACTAAAATTTTAAGTATTCTGACTTTTTAGTTTGATCTTCACTCCACCCTCATGTCTCATCATGCATTCCATCTAATTGAAGCCAAACTCCAAGTTTGTTATTCCTCCTGTTTTATCCTTATCACTGCACTCTTCACCTGCCAGAAAAGCTTTCCAACTCATTCCACCCCGTAGTTCTGACATACACGCCATTGCCCTAACTCCTCCCAAGCCTGTTTTGCACCAGCATCGCTGCTCAGTCTTGAGAGAAGAGCACCATCATCACCTGTCCTAGCAAAGAGTACAGGGACCTGCCTCTCCGGGCACTCACGGCATCAAGTTGGCACAGCTCAACCAGTGGGTGGCATCCTGCGCAAAGACAGCCAGATGAATTGTTGGACTGAGAACATTTAATTTATACAGCATAACTTTCAATTATATATTATGCTCTTTTTTTTTGTCTTATGCAGAGCAGCTACCTAGACTTACACGTCTTTTTTTCCCTTGTGAATCTGTACCGAGATATTCCACTTCTGTAATAACTCTTAATATTTGGACAATATAATGGACTTACGCTAGAGGCATCTTCCACTGGCTTTTTTCTTTCATTCCTTTTCAGCAAATTATATTTTATCCATCCTCTGAACTGTAAAAGAGAATGAGTAATTTAATACAGTTTCTGACCTGAAGTAAAATTCACAAAACTGAAATGTGCTGTAAAATGCAAAGCAGTCAAGCTCAACAATATAAGCTTCTGAATAGAACTGATGTTTATGATATATAATTTAAATATAATACGGATTGATAATATTTTTCAGTAGCAATTCATTCACTCATTTTAATAAAATTTCTACTTGTTTGTAATTTTCTGAAGTACAGAGCAATAAAAATTTGCTTGCTTCCACCACCATAATGTCCTGCTGCTTTCATCTGTACTTTATTAAAGCACAGATCTGTATTTATGAGAGGACATTTGAGTGTTTATGGAAAATAATTTAAAACTGCTAGATACATGCATTTACTTAAGTGCTATTCCTATTTCCTTGGCAATATAAAAAATCCCAATTTAACAGAATACAAATTCAATTTATATCTCACCAATTTTAACCTTTGGTAAAAGTCCCATTTTCCTTCTAGGCTAAGCAATAAGAAATAATTAGATTCAGAACAAAAATGTATTTCAAATGAGTCATGTATCGCTGATATATTAAAATACACTATCTCTCTGTATCTGACTTGCTGAATGAATTCGACTTTCCATGGCTACTTCCATTTGCCAAAATCTCCTCTGTTTCATATAAAATAAAAAAAAAGTCCATATACTTGGGAGAAATTATAAATGGAACATGCCACTGTTTCAGCTTAACTTCTGTGATAATCAAACAAAGTTCTTAGCTGAGACAATCTTAGAAAGGCTACACTTAGGGAAAAATTAATAATCTTCCATGTCCCTGTTGTATAAGATAAAAAAAAAGGGTGGTAGGTTTGGACTTTTTTCTTGCAAGAAGGACTTCTGTATTAGGAAAATATTTGTAGTAGAAAGGATTATGAAGTACTGGAATAAACTGCCTGCTGAGATTGGAGTGCCTCCAACACCTGTGATTTTTAAAATGACTAAAAACACCCTGGACAAATGTGCACCAAGGTTAACCACAGTACAGCTTGAAAACATTCACCTCCCTGCCAATTCTGTCGTTCTGTTGTGCTCAGTAAGGATTTACACCAGTGTTCCTAGCAGAGTTGTACCTCCTATGTAATAAGTACTGTATGCTTTTCAAAACAAAATAGCCCATGTGCTTATTCATTGTGATTATCATATTTTAAAACATATGTCTGTATAATTCCCATTTTTCAAAGGAAAATTTGGATTACATAAAGTATGAACTTGCTAATCCCAAGCACAGAAAACCAAAGAAAGAGCATAAGAGAACACAGATTGTTTACTTTCAGACCCAAATTCAAATTGTCCTTTTATTTCTGGGTATACCACCATATTTCTCACAAATTGAGCTGATTACAGTACAGAAATATCAGGTCTGGAACAGTGAGAAACTCAGAACCAACTAGTTTTAACATAGAATAACATTATAGAAAATTAATACCAAATCTAAGTTTGTAATCTCTCTCTATGTTTTTCTGTTAAGATGAAAACTTTTTTCTCCCACAAAGGAACAACGTAAGTATTGCTTTGGTAAAATATGTTTCCTGTGATGTTCCTGAGGTATGTGTAAAATACATATAATTACCCAAAGTAAAGCTTCATTAAGCTTCTGATGTAAAAGTAACATTCTTTGGCACATAATACTTAAGTCATCTAAAAAAAAAATGTGATATTACACAAAGTAATGCTGTATTATAAATATTTTTAGTCACAAAACCAAAATTAAATTTCCATGTTGATTAGTGCAAATCAAACGACCTAATTTAAAGTGATGAACATTCAAGTATCATTTTCTGTGTATAGTTAGAAGTACTTCATTACCAAATGACACTTCTGTTTTTACACAGAGAAGTTTAAAAAAAAGTTAAATTAGCGTACAAACTCGAACTAGTTTATGTGTTTGAAGGAAACTCAATAACTGAAATTCAGGCTTTCATCCCTCATATCTACTCTTTTATTCATCAGCTGTATTCAGCTATTTAACATATTAAATACTTTAGTTACTCTTTGCAAAAATTATTTCATGACCCATTGTTATGTCAGCCATTTACCACATGATTCTAACTGGTATTTTAATAAACCTGTCTGAACACCTAAAAAACCAAAATTGTGTAAGACTATGGGCTAAGAATATCATTGTAAAAGAAAATATGATCCTTTGAAACTACAAATAGCAACTGCCCTCAGAAAATACTGGGGTTTATCCCACATATTGCTCTTGCTCCTAAGAAAATCTATGGGAGGAGTTGACTGCAACACGTTTGCTTATGTATATGTTTGCATTTGTATATTTATGCATAGGTATAGATCAACCATTCCACTTTTGGACTGATTTAAATATTAATTGACTAGCTAGCAAAAGAGGAAACAGCTGAAATGCAATTGCTGTGAACTCAGGACAGATGTACTAACAGAAGACAAAATTGAGTAAAGTTATAAAGAGATAATCAAGAGAAAAATCCGGTCACACTGCATGCCAACTTACTGGCTCAACTGTTTAGTGAGTGCATCCAAAGATTAAGGATTTATTATTCACATCCTATTGAAAACTTCAACCAGAAAATTGCACAGAATATTAAAGCAAGAAATATCACATTATTCTCTAAGATTCCAGTGTAAACAAAACTGAATCCTTATTTTTGTTTATCTCGTGCTGTGCAGTCTTCATTTAAAAGGGTGAAAGAACACAAAGAGAACAGAAAAAACAGAAATACCTCACTTAATGATGCAGGGCTTGAAGGCCACATTCCTGGTTCATACAGGTAAATATACTGCGCACAGCAATGAAGTTAAAACACTTAACATCACCTCAGCTTTGATTACCACAAAAGTCAGGGTTTAATATATCAACTAAACAAAGAGGAGCATTAAGTACAGGTTATATTCATTAAATATTCTGTAGATAAAAAAACCACAAACAAACAAAAAGAACACAAGAACACCCCCCCCAACCCCATAGATACAAAAATACTTTCTATGTTTTTAGAGATATTGTCTTACTGTATTTGCAATATCATATGCCATTAATATTTGCAAAAAATGCAATATTATCATTCAAGTTGCAGTCCACATAATAGATGCTGTACCATTAGCATGTTTTAAAAGTCCAAGTGCAATATTATAAACCACATAGCACACACACACAGAGAATAATTTAGTATGTATCATAAGAAAGCATCTAATCCCTTTGCCATCATTTCTCTGAGCTTTTCTTCTAAAAATGTAAGTGGATCTTCTATATGAGCAATAAGTACATCACAAAGCAGCACCTGCAAATTAACCCCTTGTATTAACAGCAAAGTAGCATCTAGTTATGAAGCTGTTTAAAACAAACAACAGATTACCAGAATCTTTTAAAGTACTGCAAAAGAGAGGCATTTCTTTTTATCACTTCCTTTTCATTCAAGTTTTAAAAGTAGTATTTCATGTATTAGCATTTCCATTGCTAGACTTCTAAGTACTGGGTTTAGGATAGTAAAAAATGTGGCATTTCTTTAGCAATTTCTACTAAGAATTTCATTGCTTTTAATGTGCATTAAGAAAAGAATATATATAATATTGGATAATTTTATTTACTTAATAGAAACAGAATTTAAAACAAGTTTAATACTGTGAGATAAAGAGTATGTTGAATGGGAAACTGGGCAAAAATTGATCTTGTAACCAATATTGAAAATAAAATGCAGCTTAAAAAATATTTGCTTTTCAGGATTCTTTTATCATGCAATTTTACATTTATCTTTTAGTAACAAAGCAGAATAAACAATGAACCATTTTTCTCATTTGTCCTTTAGTTACCTCCAGGTAAAGGACATGAATTATTTACTTTTGGACTTTGAGCTCACATACAGCAAGAACATTCAAAGGATATTAAAGTATATGGGCAAATTGCAGTTATTTAAGTGAATATTTAATGGAAACTATAAACAAGAAGTTCTTGTGCCTGGTAAAATGTCAAAACGTGGCATGCAATACAACTTTCCTTTCAAAACACGGCCTCTTGCTGTTATTAAATTTATGTAGAGCTTGTGCTTGAATCCTTTTCAGGAAGCATGGTGGGAGGACAAAGAAAAAGAGGAAGGCTCTAAATCAGACTGATGTTGTGGATAAAGAGCAAAAGCCATGTATGACTTAGAGGCAAGAAATGGCACCCTGTCAAGCTGTGCAGAGGCAGAGAGCAGGGCAGGCAGGTAGAGGGAACAGCTCGAGAGGCCTTCCATACTCTAGTCAGTGTGCTGTGTAGCAAGAGAATCAGACGGTAAGGTAAGTTAGGAGGGATCTCTGAAGGTACTTGAACAGAAGCTCTTGGGATGCCCCATTACGGGAAGTGTTCAAGGTCAGGCTGGACAGGATTTCGAGCAAGCTGATCAATTGAAAGACATGTGTCCCCTTCCAACCCAAACTGTTCTGTGTTTCCATGAATCTAAGCCAAGACCAATATGAAAATAAAAGGCCATTGTCTTCAGTTTAGACATCTGAATATTTACAACACTAATCAACACACCAATTCCAACCTTAGCATCTTTTCAATCTTCTTAAGAGAAATGTAATTTAAAAGGTGTGGCTGACAGTTTACCATGTTAAAAAATATAAATGCATCACTTTGCATTGTAATTCATGACATGCAATATTTTAAATAATAAACAGACAGATAAATGGCTTTTATCACAAATTTTCCTATGGGCAAATTCCCAAAGCCAATCCCAACACTGGTCGGCTACTCCCTCTGCTGGATTAAACCAGTATGTGACTGCCATATTTTATTTCAAGTATTGTGTGCCTTTCCCCTCCCCGCCCCTTTTTGAAACATGTTCTTTGGATGTTCTGAAAGTTCTCTAACACAAGAAATCCAGTCTATCCAGCAATATACTGGAATGCAATGCCTCTGTTTAACATTTGAGAATGTTAATTACTTGAATGAGGATTGCAAGACCAGCTGTTACAATTCCTTTCCTATTTAAGTCCTCTTCAGCGATGTTTGGACTGGGTGTAAAACTGGAAACAATTATGTCCATTATGCCAAGCAATTGGGTCTGTAAAAGTCTGGCTATTTCTATTAGACTTCTACAAGTCTCTCAGCTATCTGAAAGAGTCCATCACCAAAGTTTTCACCCACTCTTCTTAACACTACTTTAGCCATTTACTTTTCATGGCAAAATTAATTTAAAGCAGAAAAATCTTAGGCCAGCTCTTCATCCATATTTAATTCTAACATTGTAAGAATACAGCTACTGACTACAGTGAAGTTGTCACACACAAGAGTGTTTGCAGGATTACAGTTTGCCTGACTTTTAACGAAAACTGTTTAAAAGTAAATCTGGATGAGAACAGACAGAAATCAGACAGGAAGGAAATTCTCAGATGCAGCAGGGAATCCTAAATTATTTGGACAAGATTACCTGGACTCCAACTGGTTTGGACCACGTCCAAACCACAACCTCATCATAAAAAGACTTAAGCAAATGGCCATTTTAGAACTCTGTATCCTTAATTTTGAGACTATGTGTATAAATGTTCAAAGGTCTCATCTTAGCTTTGATGTTTCTTAATAGAAGGACCAGTATCATTTCATTTATCTTCACACCAAGCATAAACTTCATAAAGAAATTAAAATATAACAAAATTTAATAAGAAATATGGCTAGATATCAGCAAGCAACAACCTCTAAGAAACAAGGGAAAAAAGGATAAAAAGATCTTACACAGGGTAATTTTAACTGGTTCTTTTTAAAAGAATCTTCCTTTAATCTTATCCTTAATTCTTTCATTTTTTGTTCATTAACCTTATGTCACTGCTGCTATAATGCTGTTATCATTCTAATGTTATAACTTTTGCTTGAAAATGTAGATATGAGCTGGTTTTTTAAGTGCTAATTCAAGAAATACACCTCAAGCTGATGCATCTTATATTTTGTTTTTCCATGCTTAGAAAGCAAAAAATTATCTAGAGACAGACTTCCAGGGGAAGTACTCAGTCTACATGGCAGCACTGCTCTGTAATTATTCTAATTGGCTCAAGATTTCTTTATTAGTATTTCCATGGAAATCCTGGCTGTAATAGCTGATTGCAAATGGGGCCTATTTCGATATCTTACATATATCAGGATATCTCTTAAATTTGCATGTATGCATTGTGCTTTTTTTTTGTTTGTTTGAAGGAAACTGAAAAACAGCTGCTGCAGATTTAGTAACAGGCAGAGGTGAACGTGACAAACAGAGGAAACTACAGAAACACAGAGAATCACCTTACAAATTCTAAGGGCAAACCTACCAACCCCATTTCCTCCACAGTCCTTCACGCTGTGCCAGTTTTACTCTCCGACATTTTATGGAAGTCCATTTACTCCTGTGCCAACAAGAATACCTAATCCCCCGGTATGTGAAGCATGATGCAGTGTCATCTTTACGACTGACAAGCCATTAGAAAACATGGATTGCATCCACTGCACTCATGAGGAAGGAATTACCCGGCTGGAATCGAGAGGTGCTTCTGTAATTAACACTGAAGAACTTAAAAGCATCAGGAAAAGTGCCAGTGCAGTTCATGGGGTTCGCCTTCATTTCAGTCCTCACCTTAACATAAGTTATAAAGCAGAATTGCTTTGTTCCGTCTTGTTTCTGTTCTTAAAGTTTTCATAAATCGTTTGAAACACGCTAGTGACAAAAGGAGCAGAACAAAATCATGCCCCAGGCGAGCAGAGAGCGGTGGGAGGGGTGTGAGATGCCCCGGCCAGCGCTGAGGGCACAACGAGCCGGGACCAAGGCTCTGCTGAGGGGCGAGGGGGACCCTTCGCGGGGGAGGCTGGCGGATGGCTCCCTGCCACAGATGTTACCGGGGGAGTTTGTGGTCCCACCGGCTCCAGCGGGACCAGGCTGTCGACCACCTGGACACCCAGCGGGTGGCGGAGGGCCCGGGGCGGCGGAGACGGCGGACCCCGCTCTCGGGATGATGCGTCCCCGCCAGGGGCTGCCGTGGCGCAGGGCCGCCCTTGCCGCCAGCGGGCCGCCTTCCCGAGCGGGAAGCCTGTTTCTCTACGCGGTAAGGGGCCGGGCCGGCCCGGGAGCGCGGGCGATTCCTTCCTGTAAAACAGAAACTGCATCGCATCGTTGTCACGCAGCGGCGGAGCCTCTTCCGCGCCCCGCACACGGAGCTGAGGGCTCGGCATCCCTGCGGCACCTCGACCGCCGCCCCCACGCCCGGTGCCCGAGGAAAGGGCAGAGCCGCGGCCGAGCCGCGCCGGATGGGGCGGTGGCTTCCGCGGGCGACGCAAGCGCGGCCGGGGCGATGTGGGAGACGTGGCCGGGGCGATGTGGGAGCCGCGGGGCGCGGCGGTGAGGGCGGCAGCGGCGGCCCTGG
>VYZT01021080.1:21621-97188 GCA_013400735.1 Pomatostomus ruficeps
CCCGGCGCTTCCCAGCCCGCGGCCCTCCAGCCCGGCTCGGGGCCCGGAGGCGGCTCTGCGCCCTGCGAGAGGCGGTGCCACAGCCCTGCGTACCGGCCCTCCACAGCCATGCGGCGATCTGGAGCACTCTGGAGCGTGGTTTATTTTTAGGAAAGCCTAATTTTTAATTTTTTTGTAGAGGTCCCCCAAAAGCGTACGTCCGAGCAGTGTGTTTACTTATGTTAGTGCAGTTATTTGTGTTCCCCCTATAATTCAAAGCTAAACCACGTGTTCAGACGACGATGAAAAGCGATTTCGTTTTTGAAGTGAACTCTTGGATTATTATAATTAACCCTGACCTCTTTTCTTTTTTTTTAACTCCCAAAGAATACTATAGTGTTTGCCTGGTGAGATGTTGGCAGCAAAGCTGTGGATTTTAAAGCACTGGTTAGCTTCTCAGAAGTCACCTGTGACTAGTCCAGCAGTCATAGATCGGGTCTCACAGCTCTTCAGCTGGCTAAATAGTTCTGCCTCCAGCCTGGCTGAAAATGGCCTTTGATGGCATTTGTTGCCCTTTTATAAAGGCCAGGTACTCCATAACGTCATCCTGACTCAGAAGCAGCCTTCCTCACTTGTTTGAGTGATGCCATGATCAGCAGTGTTCTTAACATTGTGGCTGTTACTTTGTCAAAGGGTACTAGCAAAGTGTCATTATTATAATTTCTGGAAGTAGTAGTCTGTAAACTGGAAGTTTTGTTTCCTACAGTGCCCAGACAGATTTCCACATTTCATTTCGGGAATACAAAAAATCCCCCCAGCCATGTTTGGTGAATATTCCTAATAATTTTGAAGAAGATATTTGCTATTGGTTAACCGGGAAGTAATGCACCTCAGCCTCTAATTGTGTGTTCCTTTTATTCTCCACTTTGAAACGATGTAATTAGAGGACTCAAGAAAAGGATGGAAATCTTAGTGTTGTAAAACAGTCTTTTACCACAACATGATGGTTAGGCACAAACTTAGAACAATGTGTCCTACAACTGAGAACAAAATTTCAGCTTTGTAAAAAAACCTTAGTAGCGACTAAGTGAAATGTCTCAAACTTAGTATCAAGTATTTAATTTCTGAACGTTGACAGAGAGCAGTCCTCCAGCGTCAACCCATACTATGGATGTGGATGCTCTACAGAAGCTTATTCATTTGCTCCAGGCCACAGATGATCCATTAATTCAAGAGCAAGCTTTAATCACTCTCAGCAACAGTGCTGCCTTCTCTGTAAATCAAGTGAGTATTGTTCTGTGGAAAACAACAATGTCCAATGCCAGCCAGTCTGGCAGAGGAGAGCTGCTGTTTTACTGAAGTGACACAGGACTGAAAGCTAGGATAGCTTGTGCTCTAAAATCCCTTTAATGTCTTGCCTTAATTTCTTTTGGCCCAAATAATATAATTCACCAGCTTCACAGAATTTATTGAAACATAATGTTTGGACCACTTAACGTCTGTACAGAGTCCCGTATTTTAAAAGTGCTGTAAATATGTTTTTTGTTGCTTACAATTATGGAATGAAAGGGTTGAATTGGAGGTTAAATATTTTCTGGTCCAGGTCTAAAATTTAGTGAGATAAACCATTTTTTTATCCCTCACAAAGTTGTGTGCTTTTTGCACATTAGCAATTTTATAACTATCCAGGTATCTCTAAATCATTTGGACATAGAATGCAGAAAAACTTTGAGCTGGATGCAGATTTTCATGTCTTTTTGACAGTTTAGCCTCCAAAGTCCCACCCTTCTTATTCCGTCCTTTTTGGTACTTGAGCATAATGTCTATTCTGGCTCCTCAAAACTGCTTTCTGAATATAAATCTCATAGAACAGAAAGGAACTGGAGCCCAAAGCCCATTGGTCCATTGTAAACTTTTTGAAAACTATTTTTTTTTTTCAAAGACAGTTCCAGTCTAAGGGAAAATTATTACAACAGTAATAAAACCAAGTGTAATGGGAAAAGTTTCAGAACCTCTACTATAATTATATGAAGCTGCATCTTGAAATTCTGTCCTGTTCTGTCAGGACTTTCAGATGCTGCGATCTGGCTCAGCAGCTCTATAAACTCATTATGCAGTTGTAGTAACTTCCTTTTATTCTTTAAAATGCTTTAAGCATGCTTTGCAGACCAGATTTTAAAAGCAAAGGTGGTGTGCCATTGTCAAATAACAGCAACTAATACTTTGTTCCTAAGCAGGACCCTTCGTTTCAGTGGAAGCTGTAAAGCAGTATCTGCTAACACTCTTTAAACAGAGCAGTCTATTCTGGACTTCTTCATTCACATATTTAATTTTTGTTAAAATTGAGACTTGAGGGAATGCTTCAGCATTTAAATTGAATTTTTAAAAAACCTATTAAATATCTTCTATGTTTCAGGATATAATCCGAAATTTGGATGGTCTTTCTGTTATTGGAGGAATGCTCTCCAACTGTGTTCCCAAAGTTGAAGAAAAAGCACTAAATGCACTTAATAATTTGAGTATGAATATTAAAAATCAGGAAGAGATACAGGTAAGTTTCTTAATGGGAAAAATCAAAGTAATTGAGGCAAATAGATAGTACAGGACCTTCAGCATATGTTAAATACAAGCCAGGATGCCAAAATGCTTTGATGATAGACATACAAGTCAGCAGATCTGGATGACTGAAAACTTAGAAATGCATCACTTCACTGGCACCTACTTTTAAAATAAGACAGGAACCTATGCAGTTTGTGTTCAGCTTTCACAAAATACTATTAAACAGAGATTGTGCTGCTAAGATTATAGCAAAATGACGTGAGGTAAGATGATTTCCAAATATGCCTAGAACATCAGCAGTGGCTGTTTAATAGAATAGATTGCAGACTGAACTTGCCAGGACTCCTTAGGTGAGGGAGAAGAAGAGAGTAATTGAACTCTTGGGTTTGCGTGAGACCAATTTTTCAGGTGATACTTCCATCCTAAAAGAATGATATTTCCATCCTAAAAGAATAGTGTGTATAAATTATAGCAAGTTCCACTGGTAAATACAGTACATGCTATGGATATGAAAGGATTAAGCATCAAGGGGAAAAAAATCTATCTGATTAATCAATAGATCAAGTAGTGTCCAAGCAGTAGGCTGAGGCAGATTTGAAGACTTTTATAAGTTTGTTTCAGTAGCTTGATAAAAAGGTAGTGACTGTATGTGGTAGTTGGCAGCATGTTTAGCAATGGGCAATTTTTATTAAGTAGTGTTTGCCAATATTTGTATAGGTGTATAAGTAGAAAATAACTCCTTTGGTAAGGACAAAATAATTTTTTTCTCAGTTAAGACTCCAAGATGCATTGTATACTGTCATCCAGAGGAAAATTTGGTAAAAATAGTTGTTAATGTCAGTTGTCATCACTGTTCCTACAGCATGCTCCAGTAAATGGGCCACATGGCTGGGAGAAAGGATTTCAGTTCAAGGCTTGTCCTTAGCTTGTTCTCAATATTTAAGATGTTTGTTATTTATAAGTGATTTTTAAAATAACTCCGTAAAGCAGCTGCGTCAGTTCTGAGATGGAGTCAAAGCAATTTCAGTTTTCAGAGCAAGTTATGCTTCAGGAAGGTTAGTGAGCATAATGCTGTATGCTCTGCTTCTGTCATGCCAACAGAATGTTTGAAATATTCAAAACAAAAAAGTACTTGTTTCCAAGAACCTTCATCATTCAGCCAGCAATGTTCAGGAAGTATTTATTTACTGCAGCGAGGCCATTGATACTATTTGTGACAGAAAATACGCTTTTATCAAAAAATGTTCTATCTATTTCCTTCCCCATTTCCCCAGGTATTTATTACACAAGTTTGTAGGACTGTTGAGTCAGCTCCCCTGAACTCTGATGTGCAGCTAGCTGGACTCAGGCTGTTGACGAATATGTCTGTTACCAGTGACTACCACCAAAAGATGATAAACTCAATTCCATGCTTTCTTCATTTGCTTTCAGAAGGAACTGAAAGGACACAGGTACTGGGCAGTGTTACAGTTAAAAGCCATTTATAAAGCTGCTTTACTTGCCTTGTTTCTTACTGGTTTTGTAATTTGTTTTAGACAGTGCTAAGAAAAAACAAATATTAATTAATGATACAGATTTTATGCACTAAAATATGGATCTGTATTCATTTCACAATATAAATTCAGAAAGGGGGGAGGGAAGTGAATCGTGGTAGTGGAACCATCAGGCTACAGCTCTACCAAAGGAGTGCAGGGTGCACTGTGATTGCCCTGTACCCTTGCTGTAGCAACTCCAGAATTCTCTCCTGCTCTAAACATTGCTACAGCACCACAGAGCAAGGAGAACCTGCATGGGAAAGGCTTCACTGACGCATCAATCTCTGTAGGGAAACATGCTGAGCAGTGATCCTAAGTTATGGATTTCTGTTCCCTTCTGCTTATGACACCTCTTGCAACCTTAGTGACTGCAACTGGAAATTGTGCTTATTTGTGAATTATTGTGATATTGAAATGAGCTTCCATTAGGGACCAAACTCAGCTTTTTTTCAAGATGTCCGGGTACTATCAGTGTGTGTGGTCACTCTATCAGAACAAAATCAGTTTTCCAAAACACACATTTCCACTAAACATAACACACCTATTGTACTTAAGTACAGTAAGTACTATGGCCTTTTCCTAAAGTTTAAAGACTGACATCACAAGGTCCAAGAAAGCACAAAGGTATATTTACATATGCGTCAGATCATTTTAAATGTAGTACTTAACCATCTTCTTCGTATTTTAAAAATATTCTGCATTTGGCCTACTGGGTTTTGTTTATGGATCTTGCCTTATTTTGATGTTTAAGTCAATCTGAATTTGCTTCTAACATGTCTATAGCTTGGTTTTCCCTATGCCAAAACACTCACAATGTTAGTTAACCCATTCGACCTTTTCCTCCCCAAGTCAACATTGACATGATTGATGCCCATTACAGCTGTACTTACTGTTTTGGAACTCTTAATGAACTTGCACATTCCTCACTTCAGATTCAAGTTTTGAAAGTACTTGTGAACTTATCTGCAAATCCAGTCATGACAAGACATCTTCTCAGAGCTCAAGTAAGGTTCTTGCTGCTTCATTTTATTTTTAGCATATATACATGTGTACCTGTTTAGATACTGCATTCACTAGAAGAATTTTAATGGATTAGAAATATATATGCAATTCCAGAGTAAATTCTAGACACTACGTGGTTAAAATCAGTAGCTAAGTGCATGTTCTTTCATGGGCTGGCTTTATTCCAGAGGGCAGTGTAATACAGATACTTGTAGAGGGAGAGGCACGAGGCCTGTGCATGTGGAGACAGTTGGTTGTACTTGTATACCATTCCAAATAATCAGTGATAACTTGCAGAAGCCTGTTCTACCCTTCCCTTTCCACCAAAGGGGTAATACCATGAACTTCAATTTGTTATGTGTATAAGGAACATCCAAACCTTCATTTCCAGGCACACAGTCAGTATATAGATTGAAAACCATCAAATAGAACCAGTACTGTAAGTGAGCCTTCTCAACAGCTGCTTCTATAGCCAATGTACTGTACAAAAGCCAACCAAATTCCACTGAAATCCCCACCCATTTACTCAAATGCAGCCATAAAACTGTTGTCTCTAAGTGCTCTAAGTGAACCTTCCCGGTGCATTTACTTATTTCTCCACGGAGAACTTTGTGTGACATTTGCTGTGCTGGCCTTGGCACGCAGGTTTCAGTTTCATTTCCTCACACCAACACGGAGTCAGGGGCTGGAATGGTGCTGCATCCTCCTTCCCCTTCCCAAAGTAACTTTCTTAAAACAGGCAGTGGCTTTTATTTGTGAGCTATCTGCCATGAGCAAAGCTAGTCTAGATAATGCTGTCTTTTCATTATTAAAACAAGGTTAGGGTAGCTAAATATTCAATTCTCTGTTAAAAGTATATCATTTTTTTATTTATCAGATATGCTAACATAAAAACACTCAGGGCAAAATCAGTGTTGCTGAGGAGGAAAGCGGACCCTCCTTTTCAAATGGGAATCAAAAGCCACAGTTTGGAGATTGAAAATACAAAGCATTTATTAGCCTGTTGATGCACAGGTCAGTCTTTTCTAATGAGAAAATGTGCATACTGTGCAAGTTTCTGATAGGAGTTCACAGCATGCAAAGTTCTGGGATTTCATACAATTTCTGGTTTAGACTGTTTAGGTGCACATTTTTTTTCCACTTTCTAAAGTTACATTTAGTCACACATACTTACTGCTGGTGATTAAGTATGGAATATTTCTTCAATATCCTAGGTGCCATCATTGGTGTTACTTTTTGACAACTGTATAAACAGAGATATTCTGGTTCGAGCCCTGGCATTTGCAGCAAACTTGAAAAAGAACATGAAGGATGAAGAAGGTACCATGATTGAGGAGTACCGTGAAGACTCAGTTTTCTGCACACTCTGCAGGGACTCTGCCCCATTTGCTCAGAGACTGGCGTCTTTGCTGCATCACCCTGACACAGAAGTGAAAGAACAGGTTGTGAGAATATTAACACAATAGTGCTGTTTTCTTAAAATAGACTGACCTGATGAAAATACCTAATCTTGGCAATGCTATGCTAAAAAAGCCTGGAACAAGCAAACAATACAACAGCGATGGGAAAAAAAACGCCCTAAATACTACCATTTTACTAGGCACAAATGCGTTACTACAAAAGAGAATGCAGCGTATTTAATACAGAGAGCATAACAGATTTTTTTACAAGCAAGAGAAAAGCAATAGCTTAATTATTACTGATAAACCACTGCACAGTTGCTACATTTATGCAATGGGGGAAAACAGTTTAAAACATGAAAACATTCATACATGTTCATGTAAAATGAACATTTTTAATGGATGAGTGAAGTGAATTAAAATATCCTTCGCAATGTCAAAGACTTTTTTTTTTTTACTTCAAGTATTTAGAGCTGTTGAATAAATACCTCTTTAGAATTGGGCATTCAAGACTAAGCAATTGGAGATTAGGCATTTATATTTTATATAAGCTATCTATGAAAGGGGTACAGGCAAATCTTACAAAATATTAAATGAAAACAATACCAAACTATCACTGGCTTCCTATAGAGTTAGTCTTTTCAATGAAAACTGCATACTAAAGTCACCCAGCCTAGTTTTTTTCCTGCATGGAATTTATTCTAAAACTCCATTCTTGTATGCTTAGTATATCCATTCCATTTGGCGAAACTGCAGTGCAGTTAACCACAACCGTGAAAGATTTCTACACTTGAACAAAAATTGAAAGGATTTTTATTGCTTTAAAATTGACTTTAGGGAAAGCAGGCATATTTTAAGAAATATTTTAGTAGGAGTCAAGGATTATGTGCAGTTGCAATTTTCTCATTCTTATTTAAAAAAAAGCCTACAAGAGCAGTATCATACATATTTTTACAAAAGCTTCCTATTCTGTAGCAGCCTTTGAGCTTCCTTTCCTTGGAAAACTTTACTCCTTTTTTTTCTGCAACTGGAGCATCACTGGAATGAGTGCTTCTGCAGAATTAACCCCCATAAAGTTTTAGTCATCAATCCAGCATTAATTCAAAGTGAAGTGGAATCCACACAAACATCACTGTAAAGGAACCTGAAAAATGTTTAATTGATGAACAGAAAACATACTGGCAAATACTTCTAAACCCAAACTACTAAAAAACCTCCACTACAGAAACACTAAAAAAGGTGTCAGAAGTAAAGGCTGGGAAAGTTTTCCACTTTGTACCATTTTTAAGAGACCTGTATCACCTAACCTGTTACCAAGTGCTTCATCTTCCTAATTTAGTATACTCACTCTGCTCTTAATAAAACATTCCTATCTTCTCTGTAATGCAATAGATACTTATTTTCAGAAGGTCACTTTGCAAATAGCTAAAACTGCAAGAAAAATATAACCTTGAAACTGTGACACACCCATGCCCTGATCAATACAGAGGTAAAGCTACACGTATCTAATTTACGCATATAGGTAGTTTTAACTCACCCGGAGTACAGTTATGGCAGAAATAGAAGTTGGCATGATTCCCAGTCAGAACCTGGACAATTGCTGCATTGACAGGAACTTCCCTTTCTCCTTCCCACTGCTCCTAAAACACTGCACAGTTTGTAATAAGCAAGTTACATTACAATCACTTAATGTTTTGCAACTTTTTGCAGATTTAATGTTTCCTGCAACTGAATTTGACTAAGAAAAACAAAGACTAGGTCAGACACTAAGAATTTACCCACCCTCCTCTCCTGACAAGACCTTAGGATCAGTCTGTTCTAGGTATAGATGACACATGGTTTCTTAAGCTCAGCAATGGCCATATCTAGATGTCCCTTTCCATGTTCTCCAACCTAAAAAACAAGTTTTTCAAATACCATCTTTTTGATAAAGTTGATGTCATCCTCTGCTTTGACTGCTGACAGAAACAAGTGAACTCTTCTAAAAATACATGAGAACTTGTTACAGTGTTGTCTCAGTTTTCTTCTTCTGGTCTAGAAAGACCTATTTTTAAATTCTTTCTTTGTAGAACAATGCTGTTGAGATGTTTTGAAATCATGCAAAACTTTGCAATGTGTCTTTATGCAAAGATGTCTCATTTTTTTATCACCTACCTCACACCCTTTGTGGAATCTTAGCGCCAAGCAAAATATAAGATTCACCATCCTAGATACAAATGTTGTGAATTCATAGATTCAAAAAACCCCCATGTTGTTACTGACATTTAGTTTCTGATCCATGTAAGCCAGTATTTCTCTGCTCTGGGGCTGCTTATATCTAGGTATTCTGTATTTTAGTTTCACTCTTTCTAAAGTAAGTAATTTTACAGAATAATCTA
This sequence comes from Pomatostomus ruficeps, assembly GCA_013400735.1. Classification (NCBI taxonomy): domain Eukaryota; kingdom Metazoa; phylum Chordata; class Aves; order Passeriformes; family Timaliidae; genus Pomatostomus; species Pomatostomus ruficeps. The sequence goes on from VYZT01021080.1 coordinate 30,475, forward strand.
TTGATGATTATAAAAACAGGAAAAGAAAACAACCCACAGCAAAATCAACCTTAATTTTAAACTTGTCCTTCCAAGTACTCTAAACTTCTTGCAGCTTGGTGTCCTCCACAAAATTACAAACATGTATTATACATTGTATCACCCAAGTTGTGATTGAAGCTGTTGTGTAAATACAAGGCTCAACAGACTTCATCTGAAGTACTGCCAACACTGAATAACAGAGTATTTTTAAACCAGTTTTGAATAAATTTTGGCGAATACATTAGATGATACTAGAATTATGTTTTCAAATAAAAAAATCTTGATTTTTGTCAAATATGAACCCCACCAAAGGAAAGTAAGTAGCTTTTTCTTACATATAAGTATAATCTCTGTTCCAGAACTCTTCCTCAGAAAGAACTTTGACTAACTTTGCCTCGTTGTGCTGTTCTTTGTTGATATGAAAATCTTTAAGACTTAAAATATTTATATTAGGAAGTCCTGAAAGAGATAACTGTCTACAGTTAAAAGATTACCTCTGTTGTTCCTATCAAGAAATCTTATTAACTGGTTTTAATTAGTTGCCAGAACTTCATGTCTTTAAATAACATGTCTTTTTTTAATATACTTTGTGGGATATGAAAATAAAATGTACAGCAAGAGAAAAAAAAAAAAACCCAAAACCAACCCACATATCCCATAAACCAAAAGAAATCATAAACAAAACATGATTTGCCAGTGAATTATGAAGGAGAATAACAACCCTTTCTATTGGCAACAATAGACTTTAATTCTGTAAATTAGCAAGACAATTTGATACAGATACATTTGGCCAAGTTTTGTAACACGGAACGATGTTGTAATCTCTCATTCAACTTTAAAATTATAAGGAAGCTATAAGAAAACATACCACAGCCCTTGCTTAAGACTCTACTTTAAAAAAAAAAAAAAGAAAAAAAAAGAAAAAGAAAAAGGTACTTAGAAAAAGGCTGAGTTAATGCAAGCACAAGCAACATTAAGAGATTTTTCCACTTCATGTGCTGCAATTGACACATTCAGACCTGACTTAAAAACAAACGAAACAATGAAAGTATGCAGATACTCTGGCCAGCAGTTAGTTTTACACATCCATGATGAAATATTAAATTATCTCTCTCTTTAAAAGGCACATTTCTTTGATCATTGTAAAATTCAGCTTTTGTGGTTCATTAATACAAGAAAAAGAAGAAAATTAAGAAAATGAAGAGTAAAACAATTTTACCATGCTTGTGCTTTAACAACACGGCTGTATTGGAAGACTTCACCCCACAGAACATACAGTGAAGCTATCAGGGTACAGGGCATAACCTGAAGAAGTGGGAGATGACAGTGACAATGCATAATTCAAGTCAGCCATTAATCCTAAGAATACGTTCTATGCTGAAGTTATTATTGCTGCTGCAGGTAAGATGAAGAGTTTAAAAATTTTTTTTTTAAATCAGTGGTGTACATCAGAGTTGAAACCGCAAGTTATTCCCAGACAACACTTAATATATAAACCACTTTTTGATCACCTCCCTAAATTTATAAACAATATAACCAGTAAAATTTGTCATGAAATTGGTATGCAAGCTTTAGTTCTGAAACTGACAAACCTGGCATCTAGAAATCCAATTCAATCTAAAAAATCTATTGTGTAAGTACATCATGTTAGTATTGTAACATTAATTGCTAGTTCAAATCAAACAGGGCTTACAAGGAACTGACACTGTTTCAGTTTTCAAACCGGTCATTTGTATTCAAGTTCCGTGATTCTCCATGGTGCAAGAGAAAGAAGTCATCTTTTTTCAAGCCATATCTTTCAAGAGCTTCATTCAATTTAACCGGAGGATCCAAGTAATGCTGGAAAAAATGAGAATAATATGAGGGAAAATATACCACTACAACATTTTTTGAGGGACAAAAAAAATTACTGCTCTAAAAAACAGGGGGAGGAGAAGGATATTTGTCAAATTAAAATGTGTGTGTTCATTTTAAGTTTGTGAACGATAAGAACGCTGATTTACAGCTGTAGAAAAGCTAGCAAGGCTCAACTTGTCAGCCCAAACGCGGTCGCCTTCAAGGCAGCGATAGATGCCCTCGGAGGAAGCGCTGCCCGCCAGCAGCGGGCGCTTTCCCCCGCTCAGTAAACCCCCGCTGTCAGCGGTCCCGTCTCAACACTCAGCCAGTGCGGCCCCCTCAAGTTACCGCGGCGTATTTGTTACATTTCAGAAAAGGCATCATCAGGGAGTAATCGTCTAATTTTTGTGTTCCTAAAGACACAGTAACATTTGTACCGCGGGCGCTAGTAACACAGTTTATGGGAAGCACTGGGGACAGGAAATGTTCCATCCAAGAGTCCTGTGTTCCCTCCATGCTCTGCCAAGGAGGTGCACGATGAGCTGAGAGGGAGCATAGCCGGGACAGAAGATATGACAGACCGGGCGATCACGCCATCAGGAATGAATTAGGAGATAAAGTGGTGCAGCTATGCAAAGACAAAGCTGAAAAACAGCTACCAGACTGTATCAAAACAAATGTAGATACTTCCTATTCACTGCATTTTTAGTTGCTGTGAAGGTATTTGGGTAACCTTCTTATTAGATCTGTGGACTTGGGGTGGGGGCGGTAAAAGGGAAGAAAAACATTAAAAAACATCCAAAACTCAGAATAACTCAATTTTTTTCATATCCTTTCTGGTTTTAACTTTGAATCAACTATTAAAAATACTGTTCATATATTTACTAGACAGACATAATAAATAAATACTGTATTGACCTACAGCCATGCCGTTCTTACTATCTCCAAGTGATGCACCACTGAGTTTGTCTTTATTACAGCATAATGTAATGCATAATACTGCATGTGTCCTCATCTGTTATGTTCCTCAGCATCTGGATATCAGAAATCCTCCTTGTTTGTTTCAATAACTGTACTTTGTTAACCATGGTAATATTTTATGTAATTGGTTAAGAAGGTTAAGCGCTGTTTTGAACAACAGTACGTAGAGTAGTAAGTTTTCATTCATACAAAGTTCACATTTTAAGTTTACATTTCCAGATACGTAGGTTAAGCTGCACAAGCAAAGCTTCACTGATGACTGTCTAGTCCTTGGAAATCTGAACTCATGTTTAGTGTTGCAATTTACCTCATTTGCTAAAGCAAAGGTCCCCCAATGAATTGCTACAGACTTCTTTGCTTGAACATCAATATGGATTCTTACTGCTTCTTCAGGATCCACATGCTGGTGTTTCATAAACCACCTACCAAAACAAAGCACCACTTCTTTGTGTCACCTAATTCAGTGCAAGATTTCTTCTTTACTTCCATTGCAAAGAACAAAAATAAATATACGCTCACCTAATCAAAAAAATCATGAGCATGTACACCTGGACAAGACACAGAACACTCAAAATCAAGAAACATACACCAACATACCCGTGAACCAGCAGTTCATGTATTGTACTCCCTTTTCAAAGGATTTTTTTGATCTCTATTTTCAATAGTATAAATACATATTACTGGTGCCCTGAGGCATTAAGGCCAAAACTTTAAATCTATCCCTGAAAAAATTTCGTGCAAGCAGTACATACCAAAAAGTGTGTGCTTCAGAGATAGCCCAAGGGAACAGGCAAAACAGGAGAGAGAATTTGGCAATTCTTGAAAGATACCAGATTTTTACCCTGCTATTTGGATTTTTATCTTCCTTTCCCAGCCCATACATGCTTTCCTTCCAGCATTATATGAGTGTTATTGTCTAAAAGTTTTCTCTAAAAGTAGAAAAGTTTGCTCCCCTGAGCAAACAGATCTTTCATACTCTATAACCAAGTCATCTTTGTCTCCAGGTAAGTTGCAAAACCAGGGTAAAGACTGAAGCAAGAGAAAAATGCAGCAAATTACATATACCAGAATGGGCTGGATTAAATGATGCTGTTACAGAAAAGAAGGCATCGAGTAATTCCAGATTTTTACTCAACATTTTTCAGAAGAAAGACTTGATTCGTCCTTAAATCTGAAGAAAAACCTCTACAAAAACATCACACATACACATACTTCTTAATAATATACACTTAACTTCTGGGTGTATTTTTTGTCATCGGTATATAATTTTATTTATGTATTTTGCTCAAACGCTAATTTTCTTACCTTGGCTCATAAGCTCCAATGGGAATGGCTGCAAGATCGAAGGGTCCAAACCTTTTACCTATTTGTTCAAAAGCAAAACAATATCCAGTATCTCCTGCAAAGAAAAACCTATTCCAAGGTCCCAGGACAGACCAGCTGCCCCAGAGAACCTTGTTATCATCTGTCACAGTCCTTTTGCACCAATGTTGCGAAGGGGTGAAGACAAAAGTTACGGCATCATGACCAGGGACACAGTTCTCTTCCCACCAATCCAGTTCAATGACATTCTCACAACCGCACCTCTGCATCCACTGCAGGAGCCCCAGGGGCACGAACCAGCGCAGCTCGCTCCCAAAGCGCTCGTTCAGACTCGCCACTGTGTTGTAGTCCAGGTGATCGTAGTGGGTGTGGCTGATCAGCACCGCGTCTATTTTGGGGAGCTCCGCTACTGTGCACGGAGGCCCTCGGAAGCGCTTGGGACCCAACAGCTGGATAGGGGAAGCTCTCTGGCTGAAGATTGGGTCAGTGAGAAACACAAGTTCATCCATTTCCACCATAACTGTGGCATGTCCCAGCCATGTGACTCTCATACCAGCTCCTGTCTTCCCAACGTCTTCTGGCTTTTGAACAAAGTAAGGTTGTAACACTGGAAGTTCTTTGTCAAGTTCCTGGCAAAAAAGAACACAATATGCATGAGAGATTTCGGAATGTACTTGGCCATGGAACAAAAACTGCATACAAGGCACAAATCAATACAGTCAAGACTTGTACTTTATGTTTTTATGCAATCAGAGAACTGCAGCACACATCAGATGCCTTTCTAATGTCCATTTTCCCAGCTACTTTCTCCTAATTTCATTTTAGGTTTCTGCAAAATTTACACTTCTCTGCAGAGAAAAAGAAGAGAGCATCTCATCAGGCCAGGAGACCTGATAGAGTCTGGGGGCATTGCAATGAAAGCATTGCAAGGCACTAACAGCATCCCAGGAAGGGATTCCTCCACCTGAAAAAGAATATATATACACACACACAGTGTTACTTAACAAATACTCAAGGTCAGCTTATGCAACTAAGTGGTGCATCCTCTAAGTCCTAACACAATAAGTCACAGATGAAAGAAAATGTCATGTCCCCCAGCTGTACTCCACAAAAGCTCTGTTAGCCTTTATCAGGCCCTCTCTCTCCTCATTACATCTGGAAGCAGCACACAAAGGTTAACCCCACCTGGCTAACGTTAGCTATTATAATTCTGCCTTCCCATCCTGCCAATAATTCAATGAACATTCATAGAACACAAAATCATTTTAAGGTAACCCTTAAGGTACTTAGATATGCTTCTTCTGGTGTTTTATTGAAGCCTTTAGAGTAATTAAAGTTTAATTATTACTGAATAAATCACTGTACTGATCTCCATGTATGTGCAGGATGCAGTTCCATGAATGACTTGAAATCAACCTAAATCTATTCTTCTGTGGAACAAAGTTATGAAAAGGTTCCCTCACCTCCTCTCTTATTTCAGCTTGACTAGTTATGCAGTTCCTACTCAAGTATGGCAGGTCAGAGAACTGATCTGGCTGAACATTAATCCAGAGGTAAAAAATACACAAGTCTCCTTTCAATTGGCTCAAATTTGACTGTACATGTCCCCTCAAGCTGGCATAAAGGAGGCCACAGCTATACATGACCTACTGAAACTCACCACCCAACCACCACTCATTCTCTCATCTTGAACCAGAGTTATGCTCTTCATTGCAGTTTGGTGGAGGTGCTTATGCAGAAGTTTTATGTTTAATAAATAAGAGCTTTCCTATTAAAAAAAACAAACAAACCAAAGAGTCTTCTCAGAATTCCTGTCCATGTCCAGCTTGGCCACAACATGGCTAAGGCTCTCCTCCCAAACACTTCTGGTCTAAACTCCTCATTTTACTTTAAGAAGAATTTTCATGTGCTAGGGCAGCTTTTAGACTCCTGGTACTCCTCTCCCTGGTAAACACAAACGTCCCAGCACTTCCGGTTCCAAGTTCTCCCTGCCATGGTTGCTGCTCTCATTCTCTCAGCCTAGCATAGATTAGCACTATCAGTGAGTTTATACAGAGCTGACCTTGTGCTCCCTTGTAAGTTCAGCTGATGCTGTGATACTTTAGGAGTTGCCGTGCCAAACCAGTCCTGACAGCTTCAGGGAAGTTACTTTCTTCACAATATTTTATTGATTTGGAAGGCATATGTTGGGAAAAACAAAGCACGCACATCTCCATCCCCCTGCAATTCTACTGTAAATAATAAAATATTCATGAAATTGCTTTTTCTAAGAGCTAATGGACAAGACATGTCTACTGAAGAAGTTTCATTACTGTCTCCAGGAATGAGAAATAGATAACCTTCTATAAATCTGAATATAAGGTTAGTACAATACCACCCCTTAGTTCATACAGGAACAGGAAAAGTAGGAGTCTCAGACTGAGATAAATGGCTGCTTCTCCAAGAAAGAAGCGTCATCTTCTTATCTCTATTTCATTCTAAGTACACGGGAACAACACTGGCTACAGAAATCTGAACCACAGAGAGTGTTACACTGTGACACTTCAATTAAAAAAAAAAAAAAGGAAAGATGCATAAAACAAACATAATACTCAAAGCCAGAAATTAGGACAAACCAACAAATTACACATTGTTAAGTCAACAAATCAGATCACATCAAAGAAATAAAACTCAGACGTGGAATTTAATAATTTAGGTCAGTTAGTATATTTTTTATGGAAAATGTTCTTTTTAACTAGCTGGTTTTAGAGTTAGACTACAAATTTTCTCAGACCTAAATTAATTCACTTATTTTTGCTGACATTTGGCACAAATTAGTTTTTTAAATTAGCAACATGCAATATTAATAAACAATACTAAATGAATGAGGAACTGGCCAATTGGCAGATGTGAGCAATTAGTTCTTAAGTGGGACTCAGACATATTCTACCAAGTTTTAACTGGGATAGAGGTCACTTTCTTCCCAGTAGCTCCTATGGTGCTATGTTTTGGATTTGTGCTGAAAGCAGTGCTGACAGCAGACTGACATTTTAGCGTTGCTGAACAGTGCTTACATAGCATCACAGCCAGTTGACTGGGGGCAGCAAGAAGCTGAGAGGGACACAGTTGGGACAGCTGACCCCAAATCATCAGAGAGATATCCCATACCATAAAACATTGCACCCTGCAATAAAATCTGGGGGAATAACAAGGAGGTAGGGGACATTCAGAGTGAATGGCATTTGTCTTCCCAAGTAACTGCTACATGGGATGCAGCCCTGCTTTCCTGGGGATGGCTGAACACCTGCCTGTCCATGCCAAGAGAATAAATTTCTTAGTTGGCTTGTGCACGCAGTTTTTGCTTTACCTATTGAACTGTCCTTATCTCAACCTACAAGTTATCTGATTTTTTCCCCTTTCAATCCCACTGGGGTGCAAGTGGTGGGGGGTGGAAGTGAGCAGCTGACTGGGACTTGGCTGCCTAAAGCTACAACCCATCTGCACTAGTAATAAAGGCTTTACAGGGATGTCACAGCGATTGACACTATTAAGTATTTCCAATAGTTGATTTAAAGGTAGAACTAATCACTATAAAATGCATTTGTAAAAGTCACACAGACAGGAAGACAGAGAGGAGCACAGTCTGAACAACTGCTATCCCGACCTATTTAAATTAAATTCTCTGGACAACAGTTCAAGACAAACCAAGAGCACAAAGGCAGTGTAACTTGTAGATCTCATACAGAGCTTGTGATATCCAGGTTTGTGATACACAGGCCTCTGATCCAAATCAATGATTCCTCAGAGGATGAGATCAGAAATCAGGCATGTTGAGCTATCATAGTAAATCACACCAAAACATTACTTTTCAGTGCATGGGATTAGTGTTTGGGGTTGTTTGTTTGTTTCTAATTATTTTACAAAAGCACACCAAAATCACTTTTTAAAGCAAAAGCAATACTCAACTCATAAGACTTCAAATCAAAACTAAAGTTCTATTAGCAGTATACTTCACATGAAATATTTAACTCACACAACAGGATAAAGCAACATAATGAACGAAATACATCTCTGATGGAACTTCTATCCTTATAATACATTTTGTTCTGTCAGACTAACCAGAAACATATTAAAACTAAAATAATTATAACAGATTTTTTAAATATGGCAATTATGTCAAATCAGCTACCAACAGAAGCAAAATGTGGTTAGTACTGTCTTGTCTTCATTACTGAAGTAACACAAAAACTCCTCCTGCTGTGTCCCTTCCCCCCTCCCTGTTCTTCTTTCCCTCCTAATGCAAAGCAAGAAGGAACACATGACAGGCTTTGGTAAGACTAGCTGATTAGCTTAGGATTTTTGGCGCTTAGGGCATACTGGAATACCACGGGATTTTACAGAAATGAGAACAATCTAAACTGCTGATCCAGCAACTAATAACTAAAGATCCTCCAACAGCACTGAATAAAGCCTGTAATGAAAATACAAGAAGTCCATGCATTCTGGATAATGATATAGGCTCCTTGTGAAGGCATGATTATAATACATATAGCTTTTCCACAGTGAAGCACAAGCACATATCCTGGATAATATGCTCATTTTTACATACGCAAAGCACTTGGTACAAATAAACTGAACCTGCCCGGCATAGCAGGGCATCACTAGGCACACTCAACGTGGAAACTGAAGTAGGAGTCTGCTCAAAGGACATGCCATCTAGCAGTGATAAATAAAGTATGGAGCCCTTAGTTTGAATTTTAAACAGGCTCAGATGTGCTTCACAGGCTGATTTAGGGGTGGAACAAAACTGGTTGAAACAAGCATCAAAATGACTGAGGACTCCACAAGTGCATTTAATTGATCCCTATCTAGGTTTTTCTGTTTCTGATTTACTTCACGGAACTCCTGAATAATTGCAGGCACTTAATTAAAAGATTTCATATGCAAACAATAAAATTAACCCAAAATTAATCCAAACTGGGTCAGAGAGACGGCTTCTCAGTTGGTGCCTTGTAGATTTCTTTGTGATCATGCTTTATTGTAGGGACGAACTGTAAATTAAAGGGGAGTGCTGCAGTTCTGCACTCCATCAGTGCTGGATGTTCTGCAGTCCGCAGCACACCTCAGCATTGCCTTCGAGGGACTTCAGTCACTCCCCAGGTTTCTGACTGGCACTGGGAAGACATGAAGCCTGTTCTACACATACCAAGGGTAGGGCAGCAGTCAAAGGCAACTGAAAATGTCCAGGTGTGAATTTCAGGAAAATGTGGCCAGCACAATATCCAGAAAGCTCTACACACTGAGGCAACTGTTGTCACCACAAAGAAGACACTAAATTTTAAGAAGTAAATTGCTGAAAGGGATCCCAAGACCAACACAAGTTTGCCGTGCTTCTTTCTTAAGTCAAAATATTAATTATTATTATTATTATTATTAAAGAATTACAGCCAAGATTATTTGTCTCTTAAACATCCCCAAACCTCTGACCATCACGTGTTAATGCATAACATGGCTTTCCTGCCCATAAAACGGACAGAATTCCTTCCTTCCCAGGTAATTCAGGTAAGACAAAATTGAAAGCTCTTTACCAAATACCGACTGTGAGATTTATAGCTTGTGCATACCTTCTTGCATGCTTAAAAGCATTATTAACACCTGCTTGTTAACAAATGCTGTCCTTGATTGTGCACCCTTCAGCACAGCTTTTCAATACATCAGAAATACATTGAGAAGTAACCCTGTCAAAACTTAGTTATTTTCCTTCTTCCTGTGACCATAAAGATAACCCATGGCTTTCCAATATCCATTACTCTTCAAGGACAAGAAGCTACTCCTGTCTCCTTCCTTATATACAATACCTGACAAAAGCATTTCACCAAGAACAAGCAACAGTGTTACCCAGTAAACTGGCACTGTACTTTAAGTGTTTCAGTACAAATACTTGTTCAGGTTAGTTTTAAGATATGCAACTTTTTCTCTTGGTGTACTAAAACAGAAAAAACAGATTTGTAAATACTTTCGTAAGTAGATGACAGAACCTATTTATTACATTTTCATGAAAGAAATGAAACATATGTATTAAACCACAGTCTGGAAATAAAGGTAAAATTTTAAAAATCAGACGTCATGAAATCAGTTATTTCATGCAACACAAGTTAATAGTATGCTTCATAAGACAACACCTATTAAAAAGGAATGGCTGTAACTGTCTTATGACTGAGCTAGGGGGCTGTTTTTGTTGTTTTTTAAATATAAACTGAACTGTATAAATCAAAGGGTGCAGAACTAACAAGAAGACAAAAATTTAAAAGGTAGAAAGTATTAACCCACCTTCAGAAAAAGAAAATTATAATAAAATCAAAAAAGTAAGACTTAGGAAAGTCTCCAGAAGCTGCCTAATGAGTGTTAGTTAGAAGCAGTCCTATTTTATTGATTAGAGCAGAGGTAGAAACAGTCTAAACCACAAAATGAAAACATGGAAGTATTTACCTGCTTTGAGCGTGGCACATTGCTGTTATCTTTCTCCATGAGGGACCATTTCAAAACGTTTGGTAAGGTTGGTGATTTCCATGTTGGCCATGGGTTGACAAATCTCCCATCTTTGCCTCTCTTTGATTTAGTTACATCCTCTTCTAATCTGTAGTCCAGCCTGAAGCTTTTCCTGAAGGTCCTGGAAGAATCATTGCCCCCGGAACCTCGACCCAAATTCTGACGTTTCTTCACTGCTTCTTTAGGGTACTGGTTACACACTGTTGAAGGCTGCTCTTCATCTGTGTTCTTATCCATAACTTTTTCAGGAGAACTAAATCAAATTTTAAATTAATCAATATTTTTTTTTACTAGCATCAACATTCATAAGACTGATTATTCTCACACACATTAGAAACAAGCCTGCCTTATTTTATGATCTACTGTACTTTTTCTATCAACAAAATCTGCTTTTAAAACAGTTGCTATTACACAAAAGACTTCAAAAACATGCTCTGGCAAGCAGACATGAGGGCTCTTTGTAGTTCAGGCTGAATTTTACTCCCTGGAATGCACAGCTTCAGATACTAACACTATTATCTACCAACTGCAAAAGTGAGGGGGAAGGGTTCCTTAATTTACATTTTGGAAGAATAGTCATTCCTGCTGAAATTTATGACATTTAGTGCCTGATGCAATACGATCCTGCAAGTGTGTCCAGGAGACACCGGAACTAAAGCGTAACTTAGCATTTGCCTATATAGTGACTTTGTTTTGCAGCAAAAGCAGCAGTCTTGTGTAGCATTACTAAAACTTTACTTATACCAACACACATGCAGGAAACCCAGAACACAAAAGATACTTGGTACTGCTTCATATTTTGTCTAAAACAAAGGAAAAGTTTATTACAATACAGGTAAATGTAACTGTTTCAAATACAATTTTGAAACACATTTAACTGCACTGGTGAAAGGCCACAGGAAATCGAAATATTTCAAATCACAGCTGCAATGTTTGCTCTTAATTCCATCATGAAATATAAAAAAGTGAGAAAATAAGTGAGAAAAACTTATTTCTATGAAGTCATGATTCTGGTACATTTCTTAGAAAACTATGAACTCAGTAGTCAGAGTCTCTTATTCCAAACTGCACTTAAGTGTTGCAGAGTTTACGAATATAATCTTAGTATATCCAAGGTAGAAAAATCAAATATCCCTGTTTCATTTTAAAAGTTGCCAAAGCAACTCAATTTAAGCTCAATGCTTCAATTTCTAGATTTACTTCAACTGAAATGTTGAAAGTAAATACACTGTTCTGTCAGTTTTTTTTTTTTTTTTAAAAAAAAGGTTACTGTTTTAATGAGTGCACAACTTTCTGGCACTTACAAAGTCTACCTGATAAAAACCAGAAGAGGACTAGTAATGAACAGACAGCACTATTTGCATCTTAGGTGCAGGAATTGGGAAGTTTGTCCTGTGGAAAACTCTCCACCATGTTTTGGCCTATCTGCTGTTTCACTACCTCAAATACTCAGACTTTAGCTTTACACTCAGAAGCACTGGGCTGAGGCAGCCAAGCCAGCCCATGCAAACAACATTGCCAGAGAACAGAATTAAAGCTCACAGCTTTCTTAGAAATCACACAACTCACTGTGCCCCCCATAAGCTCATAATTACAGGGAAAATTAAATACATTGTTCACTGCAACATTTCAGCTAAGATATTACACACACGTGTCAGCAAACTGAACCCAACTGCGTTTGCTGATGATGCTCCAGCTTCAAACGCAGAGCCCACTTCTGCTATCTCAGCAGCAACTGATGACTAAACACTAAGTATGGTATCCGTTGCAAAGAATGTGACTATTTATAAACATTGTGAAATTTTCTTAACAAAACAACCATTATTGTGCCATACAGTAGAGATAAAATACTAAGCACATCAAAATTCATTTCTAATAAAAAAGCATGAACAGAATTCAGAAAACACAGCTGACAGAATTTTTTGATACCCTTGGTCACAATCTTATTTTATGTAATTGCCTTGTACTCTAGTTTCCCTGCAGTTTTACTGAAACCACTCCACTTACATATTTAGCATTAGAATACAATATCTGCATCATAATTTAAATTTAACTGTTGATATTTCTAGGCTTTTTTCCTCTATTCCACTAAACATTTACTGGAATCAGCCTTCAATGAGACACTCAACTTGCTCTATAGCATTTTAAGCAGACTTAAAGGGTAACACAAAAATTGGTCACACAAAAAGGCAGACAGAATACCTAAAAAATGGTACTGGATATTTTAACTGTTACTTTAACTTAAGGGTTGGGTTTGGGGTTTTTTTTTTTTGCATTCCTCAAAGAGCATTTTCAATGCCAAGTCACCTTATTAATTCAGCAAAGCACACAGACACAGAATAAAACATCTACTCGTTTACAAAGCATCATGAAAACAAATCACAAAAGTTTAATCAGATAGGTCCTTAATTCTAGGAAATTCTTCTGTCAAAATCTCAGATGTCTGATTTTTTAAATATCTATAACTACCATAATTATTGCTCCTACGAGACATTTTATATTAGAGACTGGGGTGCCTACAGTTTCATTTTTAAACTTCTGTTTATCTATTCATTCATCTCTAAAATAGGTGAATTCTACTTTTGCTTAAACCTTTATATAAACCTTTGATCTTATTCTGAAAGTATAAACCTTTAGGGGAAGCAGGGATCGACTATGCTGATTAAACAGAGACAATGCCAAAGCATTCAAGGCACTGCAGGTATCTATCTGTCTGCCAACATATTTTGCCCATGACCCACATACATTACTTTCATTAGCATTCCATAAGCAACTGAAGGGATAAAAGACCTCAGTGCTCACAGAATACTTTAAACCTTTTACATGCAAAAGAAAGGGACACATTTACAAACAATTAACTTAAAGCATTCATGATGAACTGTAGATTCCTTTGAAGTATCATTCTTGCCAGATCATTTCTGTTTCATTTAAACTGATTAAATATATCCTACAATATTCATGACGTAGTTTTCTCAGATAGAAGAGGAAGATGATAATTTCTTGAAAGCCAGAAGTCATTAGCTTAAAATAAAAACCAATTATTAGTCCAAGGAGATTCTTACACTTTTGCCAAAGAAAGCATCTACAGATAAGGAGATTTGGCAGGTATATTTTAAATAATAGAAAATGCCCATCAGAAATCAGTTGGTTTTTCTGACAGCTTTCCTCAATTCTTCTCACCCAAAAATATTCGTTTGGCACTTGAAAAACTAATTTAAGCACTTGAATGGCAGCAAAAATTATGAGCTATAGAGATATGAAAAATCAAACTGCAGTAGAGTTGTGTTCACTTAGGAGGGACAGAGGGAAGGGATCACATCCCTGGTGAATATTTATTGTTATGTAAAGTTCTAGAAGAAATCTTTTTATACTTTAAAACATAAAGGAAAATTACTATTCCACTTAAAATCATTAAACTGCTTTCCTGGCAAATGGAATCCATCCTTCAGGATGAGGTGACAGCCCCAGAAGAGGGCAAGTGGAATGACACTGTTTGTAAGAGGGGCTCAGGAGAGACTCAAGACAACCACCTTCACTCTCTGACCTCAGAGATTCTTTGCTCTTTCCACTGAATTCAGAAGAGGAAGAGGACCAAGACATACAAACTCCTAAAGAAGACCATTAATCATGCCCAATCCACAAGGCCAGAAGGTGTTCTACACAGAGGGGAAGAACACCACTGGTTGATGAATAAGACAAAGTCTAACATGAATCAAAATGCAGAGCTCACATAACTGGTTTTCCAACATCAAATACTAAGGCACCCGTAGTAATCCACAAAGGAAGAGAGAAGTTGTAGATCTGGCAAGACATGGCAAGGAAAATCCATGTGTTACATCCCGCTAAACTGGCTTACACCTGTAAACAGGATATAGCCCTTAGGACAACAGGTTTGGGGTAAATGGTTTATTTTAGCATTGCTTATATAACTGAAAACTTAGAAACAAATATTTTGGCTTTGAGCCTTCTGTTTATTTAGGAAAATAACAAAAATTTAACTAAACATTTTAATACCCTCTGCTCCAAAAGAAAGTTTGAAAAAGGATACAATAACATTACAAGAAACATTCCGCCATTATATTTTTTCTTTTTAATGGTCTTTTAAACATAGCAGAGCTTCAAGCCAAATTACCTGAATATAGGCATAAAATCTATTGTCTTCACCTTTTCCACCCAGTCTCCTCTAACATCTGCTGCTCCATAAATGAAATGGATGTAGCTCCCCCTACTAATCATAGAGCCATGCACGATATGCCACTAAGCAAGTCTGCCAAAACAGACTTATCCTTCTTTTCTACACAGAAGTGTGGTCCTTATTTAACAAATCCATAGGCCAGAAAGTTGAAGAGTTACTATGAAGCTATGGTTTACTGGACTACAACAACTTCCCCAAAACTTTACAACAGCCTGGTAAACATACCACAGCTTCCCAAATACCATTAATTTCTCTGCTTTTTTGAAGTAAAGGGTTTGCTTCATTTTAAATCACTGTCTCTTTGTGTAAACTACATCCAGAACTACGCTGCACTAATGATTACCTAGAAGGGACAGCACACAATTTCCAGCAAACTCACACCACCGTAGCCTTACCAAAACAAGACTCTAAGCTTTCTCCAAATACAGCTACACAACTCTAAAGTTTTCTTTCATTATACATATTTTTAATGACTGCAAAAAACCCATACATTTTGGCTTGAAATGAAACAAAAAATTGTTTCAGTTAGAAGGAAAGGTATTTGCAAACACTAGGGAACATGTAAGTAATTGGCTCCCACAAGCTTTACTATCAAATGACTGCCAGCTAAGTTTTGGCTCTGCTTTTATTTTTATTTCAGGTCTGAAATTGGCTGCTTTAATTAATGAACAGTTTGAGACTGGAAAATTCTGAATGCATTTAAACTTTTATTGTGCAGTACTTCAAGCTGTTCCATCTTACCATTGTAGACTTACCAGAGCAAGAACCTGAGCCTTCTGTGAACTGGATACATCTTGAAGTTTTCTTTCACTATACATACTTTTTATCACTGCACAGCAGTTGCACCAGCAATTATTCCAGATGCTCTTGGTATTGGGATTTCACACAAAGATCTCTCAAGCTTGCAATAGCTGATCTGTAAATACTTCTATTATTTGAATCACATTAAAAATCCCTAGCAACAACAAGTGTTGCCAAAGTTTTCATTTAACAGATCTGTAAGTATCCTGATTCCACGCTGTCTTTGTGTACTATTCAAGAAAGATTAGTAGCACAGTTGATAACAGAAAAAGGAATAGCTCTCTCCATAAACAACCTCATAGGATCAGAATAAATCCTTTATCATTCTTATCTAGCTTTGAGGATCTACAGTAAAACAAAGCAAAGTTTTATTTAGACATCATGTGGAAAAATAAAATTAGTTAAAAATAAAAAAAAGGTGAGGCATCAAAGCATCTATCCATGGTAATCTGTTGTTAGGTTTATTCTTAAGCAGCTGTATTACTTAAGCAGCCACTACCAGGAGCCAATCCATTTCTGCCCTCACTACTCCCCCAGGCTTGCCAAAACAAACCCTTTTGTCCACATGGTGAACTTGTTTAAGAAACTAATCTAGCTGATAGTCACTTCTTACCTCACCATCCCTAGAGAAGCACTTAATTTTCACCTGCATTACTGTGAAACCATGCAAGTGTTTATACCAACAAACTGGCTAGGACAGGGAACGGTGAGAACAGGAATATACTGGTGTAAACAAAAACAACTTATGCCAGCGCTGGCCTAAAAATAATTAAGTACCCTCCATTTAGAATTCACTGTGTAGCTCAGTTACAAATACCAGCGAGTTAGGTTCAACAATTCCTCCTACCCTTTCATTTTCAATCTATTCCCTTCCAAGGTTTCATTCACACTTAGTACTGATGATGCTGCAACACTCCATTTACCTCCTCAGACATATTACAGTTTCGTATTATAACCAAGCATATTCAACAGCTACCTCCCACCCACAAGGCAGCCCACTCCCGTTACTACACATTCCACCTCTATTTTGCTGGTATTCATTAGGGGAACCAAACCAACAGAAAGTTATTCATGCCTAGCAGCTACACCTTTACATGCCTCTGGATACAAATGCAAATAGGCTTTAGAGTCAGACCCATCAGTAGTCCCTGGAGCCAATTATTTCTCAACACTTGGTTAAATCTGACCAGCTATGGGCATTGTATCAATTGAAAAAAGATGCCTCTTCCTGGATCTGGGACAATACATAACTATTTTCTCTTTGTTTCCAGGTGTCCCAGCTGATTGTCCCTGCGCAATGTGAGCATTCTGTAGGCCCCAAATGTGTCTATGATCTGTAGATAATATGATAGAAGTTTTTTGTTACACGCATATACTGTTTAGGTTGTGATCCCTGATATGACAGTAGCTGTCCATAGGGGACATGCGGTAGAACAGAGATGACAGACCCAGGAGCCAATTTCTTTAGCAATATAGGCCTTTAAAATAAATTATTTTTCTCTCTACCCTCATCTTTTACTGCAGTCTTGAATAAAAGAACCCAAAAATTGGCATGTGGCCACCACATTTAAAAGTGCAGCCTTATGATTAAGCACAAGAGCAGTTTAATTCTGTGTTATTGCTGAAGCAGTCACCAAAGGGAAGCTGGAGTCAAATTTCCCTACACCTGAAAGGAAATTGCTTTCTTTTGCTCTCCCTAAACAACTAATTTCATATGACTATTTAATTTATGTTGAAAAAAAGTTGAAAGAACGAGAGCTGGAATGAAAGTTTTCTTACGTGCTCTGCAGGACTGAGGCTGACACAGACGGAAGCAAGGTTTGTGCCTTACAGCTGTGTTATGGTACACGAGACAATACCCGGGTCACAAACCAAATGCAGACAATTTTTAAATCAACAGAAAATTAAGCGCAGATAACACTTGCACACACCTGCACAGGTAAGTAATGGATTCCAACAGCAACTACAATCTCTATGGATAGCCCTTCACACAGAATTTCACTAAAGCTTTTCCAAAAGAGCAAACATGAAACTTGTAGCAACCCAGCTACAGGATCCAGAGCCCAGCTTTGGCGTTTGGGCAGCAGCCGCACTGGTGTAACTATTTACACCATTAGTCCATTAGTTTCAGCTGGTTACTGATGTGACTCCAGGTGATGACAGAGGCACACCTTGCCAGGATGGGGTTTACCGTTGGAAAAAACTGCCAAACTTTGAGGTTGGCATTCAAAAACACACTTTAACTACTCCTGTGTGTTAACAGCCTCTACATCTTGAAGTTTGTATTTTAAGTTATGATGCCATTGAAGCTGTTAGCACATGTTTTTCTTAACTAAAATAAAGTTTTAAAATATTACAAGCTCACACTCCATCCCGAGGGTAAAGCTTTTCCATCTAACATCTTAATGTCAATTAGATATGACTAAACCCTAATGCTATTACACATAATGAAATTAAAGCTCCATTTGAACATGCTATGGGAGAAAATTGATTTCCTTTGTAGCATGTGGTTAGAGAGGCAATGTAAGAACTGTTTCCATGAAACTGCACAGAAATCATGTTAGAACTTTGATGCATAGAATTCACACAGCAAAGATCTAAAGCTCATTTATCATCAACTCTGGCACTTTTATGTCTGCAATTGTGCAATTGCTATCTTCACTTCATTTACTAAGCCTTTTAATTTTCTTTTTCCTTGTTTCCCCATGCCAGAAAGGAACAAACACGTATGCAAACTTCCTCTAGACCCACACCAAGAATAATTCTTTAAAACCTTATAAAACCTCAGTTGTCCAGGAAGTGCAGCAATGCCCAAGAACTCAATTTTATTTTTAAGTTAACAGATAGTCATAAAATTTTATTTGTATTCATATTTAAAGGCTTGTCTGTTTTGATTCCCTTTTTTCAGTTCAAAGTCCAAGCACATAGGGTGCAACGTAATTTCTCTGCAATGTGAAAATACTTCCCTAAATTCTTTCTAGTTCTACTTAATTTTCAATGTAAAATCAACTTTTGCTTGTCCTAACAACATTCTCTCTCTCCCTCTGTCTATGTATGTACATGTACCCCCTACATATATGGATTGTACAGAACTATTTATAACATTTGAATTCAAACTTATTGAAATCCAAGCAAGTAATTTCCAGGTCAGCTAAGATAAGGAAGTCATAAGTTTTTCTTTGTTGAAATATATGCTTTTCTTGAATGCACCTGTTCAAAGACCATCTTCCACATGGGTGAAGCCAAAAGGTCACCAGCTTTTCCAAATAATAAAAGTTTTGACTATCCAAACTTTGTACTAGAAAGCCAGAAAACGTATCCAATACAGTACCCTTATAGTTCTTTAACTGAAACACACCCATTGAAGAAGAAATTCCAAGGGAGAGTACACCAGACACAGCAAAACATCAATACTCAAGGAAACTGGAAACATCATGACATATAAATGTTTTCCATAATACCCTTTTTTCCTATATATAAAGGGCCTTTGATTCCATCCCCACAACTCTAGATTATGATGTTTTCATGCACTCTAAACGAAATGCAAAGTGCTTTGGTTGTTAGTCAACCATAGAAGTGTTAATATTAGAAGCTGCGTGCTTTGGGTTTTACTTCTTATGGAAGAGTCAAAGCATACTTCCAACACAAACATGAGCCATCTACTAATTTTCAAGGCACCATCCTAAATATGTAGGTGTTTTAAGGAGACAGTGTTTTGTGTAAACACATCTGAATAGACACACATAAACACCTTGCTATTGCCACATTCTTATTAGTAGAAACAGCTGAACCTCACTGAAACCTTCCCTCAAAAACCAGTCCACAGCATGAGAAAAATATTTCCCAATATTTTAAGCAATAAAACCTGTAATCCTACCATAAGCCTTACTCACCAGGCAATAGCACTACCAGCTCCAACTACAGTAACAGGTCTTAAAGAAGAAGTAACTCTTGATATAAATTCTTTAATGCCCCATTTTCCACTCACACATCCTATCAAACCTTGTTTGTCACAGTAGGGGCACGATGGCAGCGGTGTTTTTACAGTGTCACTTGGCAATGCCCAGTTCTCTTTTCTGAACAGCTTTGCCAGGTTTATCTGCTTGGACACAGTTGTAGGCTATTCCAACCCAAAGGATCCCTTCCTTGTACAGCTGCTAAACACCAAGAGGTTACATGCAAGGAGTATATGGCTCTGAATATATTAGAAGGAGGACTCATACCGCAACCTATAAAGTTAAAGCAATAGACTGAAAAAAAAAATAAAGTGAGATTTAAAGTGAGGAAAGGATTCATAGATGTGACAAAAAGCAAAACTAATTTCACTGCAGGTGTTACATATAAAGACACTAATTAATACAGTAGTATGTCTGGTTTTCTCATCACAGACAAAATAATTGCCTTCCTTTTTACTGAAAAGAACTGAAAAGCTATTTCTGAATGAAGAATTAACAGTTGTGGTTCAATCTTGAGTTTATAATAAAGGCTGAGAAAATAGTATATTTCTCTTGGTTATTCCTCAAATCTACTTAGTTAATGCAAGTGAATAGAAAGATAATAATGGATTGTTTCCTCTTAAAAAGGCTGCACATCTCTTTCGATTTGAGGTCAAGCTGAAGCTGAATAACTGTTATTTAATATTTGAACAGTTTTACTGTTATCCCTTACTTCCTCCTCTCCATCATAACTGAATCAAATAGGGCTTTCCAACCTCTCAGCATCAAAAACTCTCATTACTTTTTATAATAGGCATTTAAATTTCAGATAATTTGGGCTATTTAGAAAGCAACTGTTGCAATAATTCTTGAATTAATAAGAAAAAACCCCTTATTCTTGTCTTCCTCAAAATCTCATCTACAAAATAAATCAGGCTTCCTACTTTCTTGACTGATACAGCTGCTACTATGAATAAAAAAAAATATTCTTTTCAAGGGTTTTTTTGCCAGAAAACTGAAGTGATTTTCCTGTCACTGTCTTTAATTTTGATGCCACTTTAGTCGGTGCAGTTTGAAAATTAAAGAAAAAATACGTAAGTACAAATAGTACTTCCCTTTGAAACAAAAAACTTGCTTCATAATCGCCATTTAGCAAATGGAAGAAATCATAATCGTCACTCGGAAACCTATTTCTACATAAGTTCATGAATTTAACTGCACGCAGTCAACAGAGACTTTCCCCCAATCCTTGCTAGAGATAATTGACGATCATTGAGATTATTTGACTGCACTAATTACATTAAATGACTTCCTTAATATCCTCCATTTCGCACTATACAATGCGAATCCCCCCCGACCACACACGCACACAGACACTGCAATAACATCTGTTCGTGCCTCCTCTTCAAAGGAACGCATTTTCTAAGCCGCCGATACTATGAAGCCGATTTTTTTTTTTTTTTGTAAGCGATTATATAACTTGTTTCTTTCCGAGGCTGCTGCAGCATGTTTTACTGTCAATTGACGGAAACCAAAGCCTTGCGCCGGGAGGGCGGGGAGCGAACGCAGGAGTTTTCCTTCCAGGGTTTCTTTCACCGGTGCGAAAGGATGCCCCCGGTCCCAGCTGCTTTCGGAGCTGGCGCCCGTCAGGGTCCGTCCCCAGCCAGGGCGCAGGAAGGCAGCGGGGCAGGGGCACACGCCGAGCTCCGCGGGCAGCCGGGCTGTGCCGCTCCTCCCCGCCCGGGAGCCGGGCTCACCGGCCCCGTGCACCTCGCCCGCCCACCCGCGAACTTTTCCGAGCGGCTCCCCCCGCCTCCCGCAGCGGCTCAGCCCGGTCTCCCCCGCACTCACCGGCGGGGCCCCGGTACCCTGGGTATGTCAGGCGAGCCCCGCTGCCGCGCTCGGAGCAGATGCTCCGCTCCTCCGGCCGCCAGCCGAGCTCTGACAGCCCGGGCAGTGCCTCCCCTCCGGACGGGCACGGGGCGGGAGCCGCCACTCGGCTCGGTGCGGTTCTCCCCTGCCCACAGGAAGGCGCGGGGGCAGAGACCCCCGGCCCCGGAGCGCTGCTGCCGCTGGAGCGCCGCTCACCTCCCGGGCTGCTGCAGCCGACCCTGAGGAGTCTCGCCCACCTCCTCCTCCTTCTCCTCCTCCTCCATGGTGCCGCTCCACCCCTTCCACAGCGGCGGCTCTGCAGGTCTCCGGTAGGAGCTGTTGAACGGCTGCGGCGTTCCACCTGACCAGCCCGCCGCCGAGGGCAGCGCGGCGAGCTGCAGGGAGCAGCTCCACAGCGCCCGGCGCCCCACCATGGCGAGCAGGGGTTCCGCGGCGTCCGGCCCTTCCCCGTGGCAGCCAGCGGCTCCCCGCAGCCCGGCCCCTCACCGCGGCGGGCAGGGGGTACCGCAGCGCCCGGCCCGTCCCCACAGCGGGCAGGGGCTCCGCGGCGCGCTCAGCAAGATGGCGGCGGAGGTGCGGGCTGAGGCGTCCGGGGTGTCCCGGAGCCGTGGCGGGACAGTGCCGGGGCGCGCTGCCGCCGCCGCGTTCTGCCCCTGCGGGCCGGGCTGCTCGGCGGCACCGGGGAAAGGGAAGCGCTCGCTTGTGCTCCTGGCCGGCTCCGATGGGAGGTAAACGCTGCCCGCAGTCCCGTTTGGGAGCACGAGTATGCTCCGACCAGCAGGTGCTGCGGTGAAAAGTTTCCTGGGCTCGGTTTCCTCAGCAGCCCGGGCCGTGCCGCCATCCTGCGCTGGCGGGAAGTGCGGTGTCCGGGCGAGGCCACCCTGCCGCACAACGGCCCACCTCGCAGCGCCTGTACCCCGATAAAAGAAAGGCAAAACTCGTGTCCAAGTCACTTCACGTGCTGGGTTACAACCATCCCCTCACTCCCTGCTCACGTCTGTCAGAAGTTTGCAGGCGGCTCCAGACTAGGGGCTCAGAAGTGAGGCATTTTGAGGCACCTAACCCAGAGAAATTTGGTTCTCAAAAATAAATGTGTATTTTTAAAATATTTTCTTACTTCATTAAGGACAATGGACGGCAAAGAACAAAACCATGCAGGTGTGGTACAAAAACCACCTTGTATTATATAGCAGCAATATGACATCTAAGACTATCTGGAGCTCTGATAATGTACATTTTATCTTGAAACTTGGGACTGGATGGTGAAGAAATCCTACCTATGTTCAAGGCCACAGTTCTCCAGGCATGTGTTGGGAGACTAGAAATGTGGGCCTTACTCTTTTGTTATCTGTCATTCCCCTAGTTTCCTTAATAATAAAGAGATGATAAAACCATCAAGCTGCCTTGCTCTATATGAGTCAACTCTTTTTCTATACCAATAAAGATATGTATTGGTTGCTTATGGTCAGGCAGATTTGTTGACTTTTGCCAGTGGAAATTCCTAATTTATTTCTTACTTCTGGCCCTTCTCACCCGACATTTCCTGATCATTTCATCTACCACAATGTCTAATGCTAAGCTGGTCTTATAGTAGCAATGACTTATAATCATTAAACACAGCTCTATATTGATTGAAGTTATTTCTACTGTTACTTTATGGAGTCTAAGATCTCCTAAATGAGTTAGATGATAAAACTGTTCTCATCAATGACCATTAACAGTAATAACTACTGCCTATGTGTAGAAGTCTATGTAAGCCACTAGGTAAGTGCCTCCAGGCTGTTAGTAGCTGAGTGTCAGCAGTGGCAGACTTGGGGTGGTCATTCTACACTTCAACTGAGTATCTCCTAGTAGGCAGCCCTGGCTCCACATGTGGCATGGAAGTAGTTTGTATATCACCAGTGCAGCAAAAGCCAAAGCTTGGGAGGCTGTGCTTTAGTAAATGCATTTTGTCTGTACTACAAATACAGATATCAACAGTTGGAGGCTGTAAGTAAAGATATGTGGTATCTGTGCAGCATGTAGTTTTCAACTTGAAAAGGAAACCTGAGTGGTGAAAAATGATATTGTTTTGTTGTTCAAGTAATTTCTGACACTGCTAGAAGTGTGTATCAGCTCGTATTGCCAACTGTGCCATGCCAGCATCCACAACACGAGAAAATTTGACTCCAGAGGTGCTGATCAACAGAACTAGGATTTTAAACTAATTTCCTATTTTCAGCATTCCCAGGAGCCAACTGAGGTCTCACTCTAGTCCTGCGCCTTTGGTGGGTTTTGATTTTTCAATGTCTTCTGCAAACAAATACATCTAAACTGAGGAAAAGTCCCAAGGGAATATCTGTGCTCAAGTCGTTGTGTAAACCCAGAACAGGGATCTCTCTGGCACTTAGTACTCCCCAGACATGCTAATATGCCTAGAGGACTGATGTTAGGATCCTGCAGGAGTTGGAAGCCAGAAGTTACTAACAGATGGGAAGGTTCCAGCCATCTGTGCATGAGCTAAGAGTTTTTGCTTGGCACCTAGTCTCAAGAAAGGGAGATTTAATAATTTTATTTCCATCAGTGGCATGCACTCCTGACTACTCAGGAACTTTTACTACTCAGACTGACCCTACATATTGTCCTCTGTATATAAAAGTAAAAAAGTTATGGGAGCTTCTTTATACTTCAGAGAGGCACAAATACTGAGGGATAGCAAAGTGGGGTTATTTAGGGGTCAGTGCATTTTTTTCCTCACAGTGAAATTTAACAGCTGAAACAGAATAATTTTTTATAGAAATTTTTGGGGTATACCATTTCATTAACTGTTTAGGATAAGTTCCTTAAACTAGCTTAATTTGCTTAATGCAACAACCTGTATCTTAACTAGAATCGCCCATTGGTGTTTCATGAATTGTATCTGCAGTGGTGTCTTTCCCTTGGAGATAGTACATTAATCATGGGCAGGACAGCTTGACTAACTTGATTATAAAATTTCTCTTGATGAAAGGTTTAACCTTCTCCACAACTGAAGTTCATCAGTATTTTGTTTAGATCTCTCAAGTGTAGTGTTAATGTCTTTTTCACAAAGTCTCATTTAGTTGTTTGACATAAACTGTGTCAGAGCAAGATACTAATTGTCTTGGCCAGTAACTGAGGCACGATTCAAAGCAAGAAAAAAAAATAGAAATTCTTATAGTTAAAATTTTATAGCTTTATAACTGAACTGTCTAAACTTGATTGAAAATCCTCCTAGATGATAAAGTAAAAATGTTGTACCATCTCTCACTCCATCCTAGAATATCAAGTCACAGTCCAAAATCCCTTTTGGCTGAGGTTTGCTATATACTAGGCAATGTTTACTGTTATAGTGCAGATGCAGTTTATTGCAACAAAACCCCCACACTTGCTGGAACACTTTGCCAGATATCTGAGTGAAATAAACCATCCTAGCAAAAAAAATTTTCATCACTCTAATATTGACAATGCTGGAATTTTTACTAGCATAGAAATTTAGCACCAAAAGAAATTCTACTGGGCTAATAAAAGCCTCTCTGGCAAAACTGGCCAATATTGGGACACAACCAAAAAGCCTAACCTTGCCCTTCTAATTACAGTATACAGAAGTAACCACCCTTAGGGTATCCACCCTCTTTAGAAGACAACTTGATGGAGAAAGGTTATTTGGCACCTGTTGCAGGTAGAGGAAAGCAGAGTTTCAAATCATGTTGGGTGTTAATTTAGCCAGTGAAAGAGGGTTACACAACCATCTCATATATATATATATATACACACACATACACACACACATATAAGTACAAAATGCTTCACAGTAATGTTTAATCAAAACATTAAATGGACTTATGTACAAAATTTATATATAATAAATATCTAATAATAAAATTACTGTAAATGTTATGTTTACCATTACAAATTCAAATCTCTTACATGGTAAAGAATTTCACAATTTGGGGGATTATAGAGAAGGAACTTATGAGGTACAGTTAATACTCAAAAGCACATTTTGTTTTGTTTTATGTGGAATACTCTCTGATGCCTCACTGGCATATTTCAGCTTCTATTTAGGAAACAAAACTGGGAAAGGCAACAAACTGGAACTATAACAGAGACATTTACTCTGTGTTAAACCAGTAACAGGCCAGGGATATTCTCCAGCCCTGACACTAAATTCTCCAATGCCTGTATTTTCACACAGATAAACCTTCCTAGCCCTGAAGAGCAGGTGGCTGTATCCAAATTGCTGTTGAAAGTCTTACCAGGCCCATGCTAATCCCTGAAGATACTTGGGCACTATGTGGGAGAATGCTATTCAGCAAAAATCAGGTAGCAACCTGACTAGTGATTTAATGCTTACTGAAGAGCAGTAATGTCCACCATATGTTGTAGTTTACTGAAACACATCTAGCCTTAGACAACACCTGATTTTGAGATTTAACCTTGTATCTCGGAGAAAATTAAAGTTTTTAGATTTGTTTCCAAAATTAGTAAAGTTTGGCAGTGTCACTGTGAACAAGAACTACTATGAGATGATGTTGTTATAGCCAGTACCTGATAATGTATTGTTATTGCATAGCATTTTGCAAAATTGCTATCATTAAAGTTTACTTAGGAAGTTCAATTACAGTGTTTAAAAGGCCACATCAAATCCAGATTCCTTTGTGAGTAGCACTGTTCAGAAAGAAAAATCCTTGCCTTTTTGCAATTGAATTTGTAACTGAGCACAAGGTAGGGTAACATGTTTAGTAAACAGGAAAAAAAACCATTCTGGATTTACAAAGGAGAAAAATATAAGAATATATAGGATAGCTGCTAACACAGGTTGATATGAATGTCTTGATTTTTAGTTGTGAATTAGAAATTATAGAACATTGTGCTGTTTTCATTGCAGGCAAGATGATGACAAACTGTTTCTTTGTGTCTAAATGTATGGCACTCCCCAGGCAGGCCTGCTAGGCCGAGGGCCTGAAGGAGAGCCACACAAAGAACACACAAACGCAGCAGGAGAGAGAGCAGGAAGAGAGAGGGCAGAGCCCTCCGACTTTATTTTATATGTTTTCACACATCACCGTGGATTGGAGGTAGAAATCACCACCTCCTATAATCCACTTGGTCAAAGTATTTGTCAATCATATTTCTCCGCCCAGTATATTGGAATTCGTAAACACAGATACAATTTAGGAAAACATAGATAATAGAGAGAAAACAAGTCATGGCCATGAGAGAGAAAATCTCACAAGAAAACACTGAACACTGCAAAGTCAGGGCAACATAAATGCATTTTGGAAAAGTGTCCCTCTATCAATTTAGACTGATACTAAAATGGATTGAGTTCGTGAACTATCCTTTGTTTGAGGGAGTGTTTCTCATGCGCAGTGCCATGGCTTGAATGTGAATGTTGGCAATTGTCAAGGTCTTAATTATACCCATTAGTTTCAATTTTTGATATGACGAGGTCATTGTCTGAATATGTAATGATCCTTATTCTCATACCGTTTATATGTGTGTGGCTTCTTTTTTTTTTTTTTTGTGGCTCTAAAAAGTATTTGGCTCTAGCTCTGTGCTTTTATTCACCACAGAGCAAATAGGTTACTCTGAGACAGGTACACATCATCTGACAACCCTGGCACTGGGTCTCAGTGGGTCTTTAAGATGGTCTAGCTGCCTTCATGGCCGTGAATGTTACCCTTCAACAGAGTCTTCGGGAATGTGGGGGGAATACAGTTGGCATGAAAAATGAGAGGGCTCCTGGCAC
Source organism: Pomatostomus ruficeps (assembly GCA_013400735.1). Classification (NCBI taxonomy): domain Eukaryota; kingdom Metazoa; phylum Chordata; class Aves; order Passeriformes; family Timaliidae; genus Pomatostomus; species Pomatostomus ruficeps. The sequence goes on from VYZT01021080.1 coordinate 57,740, forward strand.
TGGCAGCACTACAAAGTCCTCTGAGACAGACAAGATGCAAATGTGTAGGAAGGGAGGGAGGCATGGTATGAGTATGGAAGAATGTACTCTTAGGGACTTCATGGTAGACATGCCTGGGCTGTCCTGGGCTCTGTACATCTGCAGGCGTGTTTAGACTGCCTCAAGGGGATGCTCACAGGCCTGAGTTCTCACCAGCAGTGTCCCAAATAGATTGATCTCCTGATGATTTTGGAGGTGTACCAATACAGTGATGAGCTGATCATGGGAGTGACAGGTCAGTTCAGCCATTTACTCCACATGCTTTACAGGAGCTGCAGAGTGTTAAAACTGTCTCTCCCTTCTCATGTTTGCACATAACACCTTCAAAATCCAACAGACAGACAGTGTTGGGGGTTCATAGATGTTTTTTTCCTGCTGAAAAGTGACTTACCTGTTTGGAAATCCTAGGATTGGAACGACTTGTTTGAATTCATTGTCTGTCTCATTTTTGATTCTAAAGTTGGTATAATACCATTGACAACAATGTAGAATAAAACCTGTGATGGTCATGGAAGAACTGGGGCCACCATTTACACATATACTTTCAGAGCACATGTGGAAAGACAAAGCCATATAGAAACCTAAAATCATATAGAAAGAATGAAATTAAGCAAGCTTGGTGTCTTCTTCATTTCTATTTACTGCTCTAGTTTCACCCTCTCAGTGCAATAATCCAACCCCACTTCTTCCCATGCCTTTCATGACATCTGTTTTCGCCAGAGACAGCGAGTACTGTGGTTAGTCCAGTTAGTTATATGTGCAAGGAGACTGGCCAGGCAGTGCACCCGCCCAATGCCAACTGGCTTGTGCTCAGATAACACATGCTGCTGTGTTCTGCCTACTGTTCCCATACTCATGGAACTAATTTGAGTCTCCTTCCTATATCCAGATACTGGTGTTAAAGAAAATTATAGGAACTTAATTACTATGGGCTATATTAGGCTTACTTCAGGTGTATACTATTACCCCTGCTCTTCCTATATAAGGATTTATAATATTAAAGCAATAGTAAGGAACTAGTACTATTAACATGCTCCAAGGCCTTGGTCCCTTGACTGACCAGAACAGATGCCTTTGGAGCACCATTTATATCCCGCCAAACACAAATTTCTGACGTTTACTTTCTATGAAAACCAGGAAAAAAGATAAATGCACACCCAGGTTTCTTCACAGTGTGAACAGAGATGCGCCTGAGTTGTCCACCTTTACTAAGCAAGCTGTGAATGCTTTAAGATTTCCTAATCCATCTAATCCATCCATCCATCCATCCTAATCTTTCTTTTCTTCTTTCATGTATCATTGAAATTGGCCAATTAGTTTAAGAGAAAGGCACAGAGCATGATTTCACAAGAAAAAGGGCTAAAATCAGTTAATGATGATGATGACATTGTACCTGAGACCTTCTGGATAATTTCAAATAAATTAGGGTTTAGATTACCATGAAATATACATTGTGAAAATGGAAAACAAGAAAAAATAATTACTTTTTAAGTCATATAAAGTTACTGTAAGGAAATAATCATAAATATGAAAGAAGTTGTATCACAATGAGGTAAGTCAGAGCTTCCTTGTGATTGCTTGTAGATATTCAGAATCGATGACCATCCTTGTCTCCATAAAACATTTTTTTAGCTTTATCATACAAGAATCATACAAATACAGGACTAGAAGGGGCTTCAATAAATTCCACTGTCCAAACCACTACATTCAGTGAGGGCCTTTCATAATCAGAGTATTATTGTAACTGTCAGCATCCCATGCAGGCATGCTCTGTGCCACCTGGAGCTGCTTTCAGCTGCCAAGCTGCTGCTCTGGCACTAATGAAACTGCTGGGTTCCCAGGCTGACCTCAGTACCCTGCTACTGCCCTCCTGAAATATGTCTGAAACCTCTTGTTCATCCCCTGCTCCCAGGAGGGAGAGAGAAAGGAAATCCACTTTGGTTTTAACAGCTGGCACTGAATAGAGGAGAGAGTTATAAATAAATGGAAATAAAGAATGAGGGCATGTGACTGAAGCCATGACAGTCACTTTTTGGTATAGCAACAGCTAAGCCGTATTCTGAGTGACAAAATGTCAGTCTGAATGTGTAGACACTATGATGATGTCAAAAGAGTCTCACTTGAATTGGGATTCAGGAGGATCCTCCATTTAAATCCTGTCTGAACTACTGACAGGCTGCATGACCTTTTACAATATATGGAACTCCATGGGTCAAACTGGTCTTTGCTGCAACTAAATTGACTACAATGGAATTATTCTGTGACTGAACTTGATTTCTCAGACATCAGTCAACACAGCTGGTTCACTGAATAAATGAAAGAAAGCAATCATAGATGTCACTGGAAAACAGATGCATCTGAACTGAGTCTTTCAGTTTTTGCAAAACTAGAGCAGAACTGCACAACTGTTACTTAAAATGCATAAGTAATTGCTCATTGTGGGTTACTGACAATGTAAACTCTCTGAAGGTAACAAAGGTGTAAAAGTGCCACTGTCTTTTTAAAGGGAATGTAAATGTCACATATGTTACTTAAAACTTGGAAAATGATGGATGCTTCTTTAAGTATTCTGGTATAGATTGCTTTTTCTTTAAAAAATTAATAATGACAAATGACTCAGGTAATTATGCTGAGTCATTTACATTATAATGCTGCACACTGCTAAGCTTCTTCCACAGAAAATGCTTTTAAAGTCAGATAACAAAATAATAGTGTTATTTAATAAAAGATCATTATTATAAGTGACATGGGCAGAATGGGAGACAAGGTGAAGAAAGGACCCTTTTACTTTCTAAACCCCTTCTCTGAAAGGAGACTGGTTGGAGCTGGATCCAGTCCTAGTCCCAGATTGCCAGTGGTTTATGTCTAAAGTATTATATAGATGTAATTGAGCCTTTATATGACCCTGTCCCACAGGGTTAAGGACGGCAAACCAAATATATTTATACGAAAAAAGTAGATAATTTAAATTGATTATGATGATGAAAAACTAAAAGACCTTAATCACAATTATTTACTACACACTATAGATAGCTATAACTTACAGAATAGCGCACTATGTATTGAAGCAATATTGAAACAATGATACTAAAGCTAGCAAAATAATTATGAAATATGATGTTACTCACTCATACAATGCCTGTGGGCACATCTCTTGCTCAGCCTCGAGGATTAACCTTGAGGGGTGTCCCCACCCAAGGGAGGAATCTCCACATACACTCTGAGAAGGGGTATGTTAGAAAACCCTAGCATTAAAAAGTGGGACTGAGCTTTTATAGTACAAAGTGATTGACTATCCCTCAAATTCTCCAGGCTCAACAGCTTTAGATACATTATCAGTACTATCACTTGTTAGCTCCTTTATCAGATACTCTGCCACATCCTCATACGTGCCAGTTTCTGCCGGGAAACCTTGTTCTTCCTCTGAATGTTAAATTCCGGGATTGGTACGTCAGGCTGGTCTCAGAGTTCTTCACTACCAGTGTGACTTGCATGAGGTGTGAACCTCATGAAGTTCAGTGAGGCAAAGTGCAAGGTCCCGCATGTGGGTCAGGGAAATCCCAAGTGAAGTACAGGCTGGGCAGGAAATGGATCAAGAACAGCCCGGGGTGGGGAAGGACTTGGAGGGGTTCATAAATGACAAGCACAATGTGACCCAGCAATGTGTGCTCACAGCCCAGAAAGGCAAAGGTATCCCTGACTGCCTCCAAAGCACCGTGGCCAGCAGGTCAAAGGAGGTGATTCTGCCCCCCTACTCTGCTTTGCAGAGACTGCACCTGGAGTGTTGCATCCAGGTCTGGGGGCCTCAACATAAAGGATGTGGACCTCTTAGGGCAGGTTCAGAGAAGGTGAGCAGAAGGTTGGAGCACCTCTCCTATGAAGACAGTTTGAGGGAGTTGGAGCTGTTCAGCCTGGAAAAGAGAAGACTTCAGGATACCTTCCAGTACCTAAAGGGGAAAGCTGGAGAGGGATTTTTTTACAAGGATGCGTACTGACAGGACAAGGAGGGGACACAAGCAGGACAGACAACCCCAACTGACCAAAGGGATATTCTGTACCATATGGCATCATGCTCAGTACATGAAGTTGGGGAGAAAGAAGGAAGGAGAGGTTTAACAAGTAGAAAAAAAAATACTTGGCATAATTTAAGAAAACTTGGAGAGGTGACACTGGTACACTTCTACACTTTTTCATGCCAATTTAGTAATGAGGACAATGGAGTTGCTTCTTTAGACATGATTAAAAAAAGAGATCTGAAAGGGTTTTCCAGTGTTTTCCAGTTCATCCTCTTGCTTCAGAGCAGAATCCACTCTAATCAGCTCCTGACAGATATTTGTTCAATCTGACCTTGAAAATTTGCAGTTATGCTGATTCTTCAGACCTGTAAAGAATGTATAACATTCTTTACAGCTCAAAAACTTTTTGTAAAATAGAACTGAAATCTTCAAGTTGCAATTTAAGGCTATTAGTTCTTGCCATATAAATGGACATGAAGAACACTTTGTATCTCTGCAATACTTTTTACATATTTGAGAAATGATATCATATCTTCCCTCAATCCTGTCACTGCTAGACTAAAGAAATGAATTCTTTCAATCTTACCTTGTGTGTCACATTTTCTGTACCTCTGAAAATTACATGGTTCTACTGTGGTTGCTTTACTGGAGAGAAACTACAAGGTTTCTTTAGTGTTTGTTGAGAGTTTTTTTTTTCTGGATTGTTGCTTTTAATAACTTGTTTTCTGGTAAAACCACATTACCTCTTATTTATCACCACAGAATTGCTGGGTAATTTAATTTGAAGGGGATCAAAGGAGGTCCCTAGTCCAACCCTCTGCTGAAATCAGGGTCAGCTATGAGTTCAGATCACTTGATCCTGTTAGATTTTGAAAACCTGTAAGAGCATAGTCTTCACAAGCTCTCTGGACAACCAGTTCCATGGCTTGACTGACACAAGCAAATGTTTACCTTAAATCTAACTTCAGCCTCTCACATTACCTTAAATCTAACTTCAACCTCTCACATTTCAATTTATGCATATTATCTGTCACTCTCTCACCATACAGCAATCTTGAGGAGTCTGGCTCCATTTTCTTGATAACCTCCACTTGGCTATTGTGTAGATCCTTAGGAATACTTACTATTGCTACTGTTGTTGCTGCTGTAGTTACTTGCAAAAAGGCAAATAACTACATTTCCTGAATTCTTCAGTTTTGGATTATCTCTTTTTTCCATTTGTATGCTTACCCATTCCTTTCTTATTTAACTTACATATTCCTTATTTAGAGAGCAAATGAAGCATTTGCTTCCTTAATAGAGGACTAGTAGAGAATGGTTACAGGTTATACCAGGCTGACACAATTTAGAACATTTAATTTATCTAAGTTGTCTTTATCTGTTTTTTTCCTTTTCTATCTGGAAGCCTTATTCTATCGTCTAACTTACAAATCAAAGCAAGCCATCCCACACAAGCATTTGCAGAAGCCAAGGCAAGGAGGTAGAAAAAAGAGACATTAGGAAACACATTTTTTACCAAGAGGGTGGGCAAATGCTGGAACAGGCTTCCTAGAGGGGTGGTCAGTCCCCAAGTCTGACAGTGTTTAAGGGGCATTTGGACAAAGCCCTTAATGACACACTTTAACTTTCAGTCAGCCCTGAATGGGTCAGGCAGTTGGACTAGATGGCCTTTGTCAGTCCCTTCCAACTGAAATATTCCATTCCATTCCATTCCATTCCATTCCATTCCATTCCATTCCATTCCATTCCATTCCATTCCATTCCATTCCATTCCATTCCATTCCATGTTCTGGTTGTGAGTGTCAGCCACCATTACATGAAAGTCAAGTCATCTGTTTAAAGGCAAGTACTTTGAATTAGATTGGAGGTCTCACTGATTGTGCTGAACTTTGATTTGGGACTTTAGAGTTTATGTTTGTAAAGATCAGATAGCAAATCTCAACTATGCACATAGTTCCTGGTGCTTTACTGCAGACTGTGCAGATGTGTTGTCTTTGTTCTAGCAGATATGATTGGGGGTAGAATCATATAATGGTTTGGGTTGGAAGGGACCCTAAAGGTCATCTGGTTCCAACCCTCCTGCCATGGGTGGGCACACACTAGATCAGGTTGCTCAGGGCCCCATCCAGCCTGGTCTTGAACACCTACAGGGATGGGGAGTCCACAACTTCTCTGGGTAGATTTTATGTAGACACAGAGAGACAATCCGTACATTTCTCAGAAATGCCTGAGGACCTTATATGGATGAAATAAAAATTGAAATGTAAATGCCACATATTTTTTCAATTATTTATCCACAGTCTACTGAAAACTTTGGAAAATAGGAGAGCAGAATAGTTTCAAGAAGCCTTGGGGTGTTTAGAGTTTCTGAATAAATCCATTATGATCAAATTATATGTATAATTATACTAAAAATTACTCCTAGTGCTTAACTTATAATTCTAAAAGAAAAGATTGAGAAGTAGATCATTTCACTGGTAGAAAGCCAAGACTAGAAAATACAGGTTATCATAGTGGCAAAAAAAGGTGGAAAAGACAAAAGGAATAGCTGTGAAATTTGTGCACTGTGCAGCTGGCACCTTTCTGGTTTCTGAAGCTTTCTGAGTTTATTTTTTATTGAGAAAAATGTTTCAGGATAAAATAAATACGTTACATAATACAAAAGTAGATCTGCCAGCATTAATAGACCAGCAGAATGACTGATAGGCACAGTCAGAAACACATGAGATTATGGCTAATGCTTGAATTAGTGCAACCCCTATGCATTACTATCAAAGCAGTAACTGCAACCACCTAGAGAGTAACTGCCCATTCCCTAATTCTGTTGGATCTACTTAGTAGTAATGACTTGGATTCCTATTCCAGACCTTATTTCATTTGACATATTATAGCTCATCTGCTATGAAGAGCATGTCGTGTTTGAAAATGCCTCTTAGGTGGATCTCTTAAGCCTCTCATATTAACCCAGTTCTTACATACTTAGTTAAATGCGATTTTCAAATTAAAAAAAAAATCTATTTCAGAAGCACACAGGTACTCTCATGCCTCACAGTCATCTGAAGTTCCAAAGGCAAACATGGAAGCAAATGTATTTAAGATAAACTGGATCTCTACGTGTTTGTGTCAATTTGTTTGTTTTCTGGACATTGCAAATTTAGGGCTTGTTTACAAGTCAACTCATTAACACGCATGCACTGAAATTCTTGCATTGCAAAGCTGGTGATTTTCTGAGCGTCTGAGGCTTGAGTTGCATGGCTTTCATGAGGGAGAAGCACCACAGTGCACACCTACTACAGAGAAAACCTGTGCATGCAGTGTCTGGGTTCAGTAGATGTTTGGAAGCTTTCTTCGAATTACTGTACTGCAGTAGCTGCCAAACATCTGGAAGTCAGTAGAAAAATGTAGAAAAGTGGTAGGGAAGAAAATGACCAGCAAAAGCAGCTGTCTCCCACAAAAAAAAAAGGTAATCTGTCATTCTGGGCTATAATAGGATTTGAGAAAGGCATCAATCTGGGACATAGATCACAGTGGGTTTAAGAAGCTTCAGAAATTATTTTCCTTCAGAGGACTGTAAAAAAGGCCAGTGAATCTGAAATCAGCCTGAAAAAATGATATTTAGTGAAATGCCTGACTAAACTCAGTGCAATCAGATCATTAACTTGAAATGTAAAAGTTTGAATATCAACTTTAGCAAGTTAGCTGCTTATGCGAGCAGAAATATCTGACCAATGATATTCCACATTTCCAAACTTCTGACAGCTTCTCAGGTTATAAAGACTTTCTCTTTCCCAGCCATCTGTCAATACTCCTAGCTTTTCCCTTGAAAACTTCTACAGTGTGATTGTTTATCACACTAAAATCAACACAAAATCCAGTTGCTACACAGTCTTGAACCTTGAATATATGCATGCATAAAAAAATGAACTTCTTGTAATATAAAATAAATAACTCAAGGAATACTTATGTGATTACTGTATTTATATTTAATTAATGGCAAGTACTCAGTATTTAAAAGTACGTTAAGATGCTGCAAAATTTCCAGCCTCCTGCATTAAAATGCTGTAGGCCCTTACAGAATATAAGTTCAACTTGTTGTGCCCTTGAGAAAATGCATGTATAATCTGTATAATATCCTCTAATAATATATTAAAATATATGGATCTGATATTTAGATAAGGGATATTTAGATACATGTGATGAGCTCCTAGCCTGAAGTTCAGGATAAGGTTTCTTTTGCCTGAAGGTAGCTGCCTAGAAGTTGGGTGATTGAGTCTGCTGAACTAGTAAATCATCCCTCTATAACCTGTGGGAGAGGTAAGTACCATGAGGAGACATTTCTAAGGAACTATCCTAAGAGAGGTGTGCAGAGTACAAAGGATAACCCACACGTTGAGGTGCCTGTTTCCCTCCACTGACTACTGGAAAAGCACAGAGGAGTAGTTTTACACAGCTGAGGTGTGACGAGTGATACAACTTTTGTACATGAGCACAAGGGAGGCCCTACAGCACAGAGAGATGGGTCGGGCACAAATTTGGCCGGTCTGCAATAGTGTTCTGAACCCTGAGAGTCTACAACGCGATGGCAATCAATCAGGCTGGGAAATCAACCAGGAAGCTGGAGAGAGCTGTAGAGCAGAATGCTCATATATGTTGTTTCCACAGTTAGAGTGCAACAGGGAAGCCTGGTAGCTAAACAAAGCCTGCCCTGGATCAATGACTATTTTGGGGACGTCTATAATCACACTGTATTAATATCAGTATAAATTGACATGGTCTGTAGTTTGTGTTGGCTAACTTAAGCATTAGTAAGATTATAGGGATTAAAGAGTGAGAAAACATTTACTGTATTATGAACTGTGATGAGTAGCATTAGCAGCATTTTTGGGTAACGGAAAATCTACTCTCCTTCCACAGATTGTTGAAAAATGCTCATAACATTGCTACCTGAACAATGCTGAACAGAGGAGGAATGAATCAGAGAATGAAAGACTGGTGGCTGTCTTGGCTGCCTGAACAGGTGTCAAATTCTGGTCCTTTCAGTAACTGCATTAATTTCAGTTTTCACTGTGTTAATTCCAATTGAATTATACCAGAGACTTGGGTGACTTCTTATTTTCTGGAGAAAATATTCACTGAAGCCACCCTTTCTTAAAATGAGAAAAAGTCTGAAATAAATGTTGGAGTTTTGGGAACTCATCTACCATCGAACCAGAATAATGCTCTGAAACAAGGAACCTGTATGTGGTTACAGTCAAAGGGAAGGATGGAAATGACACTTGTGTACAATGCCAACAAAAGCAATAAAAAAGGACTGCTCCTTATTCTGCAGTGAGTCTGCTACAGGGCAAGGAGAACTCTATCTGTTTAGCTAAATCAGATTAATTTACCCACAGGAATTTCCTGTTGAGTTACTGCATCAGGCAGAATCGTTTGTTTGGCATGTTATTCTTGAAAAATTGTTGTTATGAGCTATCCAAACTCCTTCCATTTATCTTTCTGACACAAGCCCTCAGCTGTCAGATAGTGGGCTGTCTGGTACTTACTGACTTACTTATTTTGGTGCATAAATACTTACGAGAAAAAGAAGAACTGCATGCAGACAGAATACTGTAATAATCCCTGAAGAAAGCTTTTAATCAACAGCTTCAAAAGAGTGCTCTGTTAATGAGCGCCTGAAATGTTATAAATTCAGCTAACAGCCTCTATGTTTAATTTAGACAGTCTTCCTTGCAGCTTGAGAGTACAAAAGACCAGTGTCAGTGGCCTGTAGGCCTTTGCAGTTGCTGCCCAGTGGTTAACCATGGGAGAGAAAAGCTATTGCAATTTAATTAGCTGGAGGATAACTTCTAGGTAATACTAATAAAAATAATCAGCTAGATACCAGTGAACAGCTGGCATGAAAATCAGACAACATAATGTCTGTAAAGTTTGATTTGTATTCTCAAAACAACTATATTCACAAAAAATCCCTCCAACTGATTCCTCTACAAAATAATGTATTGTTTCTTGAGCCCATGTTTTTAGGCTCCTTTGAATTCTGCTTGCTTGGCTGAGATCAAGCCAATTCCTGGCAGCTGGATTTCAGCATATTCATTAAAGGCAATACTGTATCATTGCTTTAAAAAGATAGTACATTGTAAATAGTGAACACGATGACTCTACAAAAAGCCAACACAGCATTAAGCAGTAGTTTAGCCAAAGGCAATTTCAGTTGTTAATGTTTACTGTGTGCTGATTTCAGCAATTTTGAAGGTCTTTTTCCTGAGCAGTGCTGTTCTAATGTTTAGTTCTGTGCCCTCTTGTACTGGGGTTGGGTCAGCCTGTAACTGAGGATAGTTCTCCCAGCTACTTCTGTAGCAACCTGATCATGATAGTGAGTCTTGCTGCTATGAACTTTTTCTTTATTTCAGAAGAGATACTTTATATATACAACTGAAAGAAAAACCTTTCAAGATCATGCTTCCTTTGCTCATATTAAGATTGTCATCCTAGTTCAGAGTTATAGAAGTGTTGGTTTCACAGTGTTGTGTTTAGCCACTGTGCTGACATGTGGTTAATACACACATCAGGTATGCATAAACAGAGTCCTCATTTATATATATCACTGTTACTACAAGGAATTGTTTCATAAAGTAGAAATAATACTCTAGAAACAACAAGCTAGATCTTTGAGTGCTGACACCAGCACCAGCTGAATGCTTTCTCGTACAGAGTAAGTGTAGAGTTTCTCCCATGTGTGAGCTGATACTGCAGCACCTCCTCAGCTGATGGTTCCTGGAACGGCCTTTTCTTTGAGATGCCGATGTCATTTGGCTGATATTGTACAATAATGAACCTGGAAACCTTATTTCATCAGAAAACCAGATGGAACTGTGTAATTCAGACTGTGCATTACTACAGATTTCAGTGGAGTTCCTGACAAGTTCAAAGCTCAAAACTGAAAGTGCCATTTGGTCCTTTTCCAGGCACCTCTTTAGGAGGGATGCTAATCCAAAATAGCTACTTAGTGTGAAATACAAAGCTCCCCGTACTCAGGGTGAAATCTGGAATCTGGACCTGAAGGAACCAGATTTTCATCCTGAGACTCCCACCTATACAATCCACTCATTTCACAAGGCTCTGTGGCATCTTGAAATTGGCAGGCAACTATTTATGTATCATGCTGATGACAAGGATGTAATTTATATAGAACTTCCTTCTTTTAGTCCTGGCCCTTCTATTTCATTATTGCTTGAGACTGGACACATAAGAACTATGAAGAAAGGTCTAATTTTCTTCATCTGGAAGCTGCAGATAATACTGTTTACCTAAACCAGAGGGATATTGTGAACAGTCCTTGTTATAATAGCCCATATCGAAATAATCTCATGGATAAAAAAAAAATTGTTAAAACCATTTAAAAAGGGGTGTTTTGTAAAAGTTTAGTGGTGAATATTTACATGTTAGAACACCTGTATTTGTTTTATTTCATTGCATTTTTAGCTGGTTAATAATATTTATTAATTTAAAATTGCATCTCTCTAATGACCTTTTCTAGATGCTAAATTTTAGATTACATTTACATATGAGACACTCCTATTTTGGTAAGTAGGAGACATGTTGTAGGGATAATGAGTTTATCTTAAGCTGTAATTCTATGTCTAGCAAGGATTCAAATTTCTAGGATGAAGGATGGCTAATGGGTTAGTGGAGTCTGGTAAAACTTCTTTGAGATAAATCCCAGCATAATGAGATCAGTTAGATCTAGCTGTAGAATGGAACAGAAGCTTAATTTTAATTTTCAGATGCACAGTTTGGTGCTTTGCTTTTTTTCTTTTACAACTTGACAGAGCACTAACTGAAATTTTAAAAATGCTGGAACTGGATGGATCTTTTGAATATGTATAAACTAAATGGGAGAAACGAAACTTTAAAAAAAAAGAAGTAGCTAGTTTCATGTAAGGTTAGATTTTCTATTCCATGGAAACTAATTTGACTCCAATGTAAATTCTCTGGTGAAAGGATGTGCATGCTTTGCAGCTACAAGATCCTTCTTACATAGGCCATGTGAACACTAAAATAGTACAGGCAGCAAAGTAACAGTAACAATTTCAATAAGAGATCTACAGCTCCATCTGTGGTCAAGGCATCATTGTCAAATTAGGAAGCATCTGGTTTCTTGGCATTTAGGTTTATATTTTAACCTATGTGTTAACAACAGTATGTCTTCCATTTTTAATTGTATGCAGTGTATCACGCTTTGGGGGTTTACTGTTTTTATGCAACTACAGTCCTTGTGACAGAAACTGGACAAACCCGGCTGCAGGAGCTAAAGCTGCTGTTTAAGCACAGAGCTTATGAACTGGCAGTGCAAACATTTTACGGCAGTCAGTGAAATTTCATTCTGAACTGCCAAGGGAGTAAAAACTTGCCAACACAAACAGAACACCCAAAAAGCTATACATTTAAAATACAGTGGATTTTTCTGAAACTGGTCCATGTTTTGGAGTCTGAGAAGCTAAATCACAGAGCCTTCTCACACTTCAGCATCTGAGCCAGCTCAGGAACTACCAAGAATCCCCAGTGTCCTTTAAGAGTCACAGTAGTTTTTGTCATCTAAAATCTCCATGTGACTGATAACGTTTCAGAGGGAAGAGAGCAACACTACTGACAGCTCTGGCAAATCATCTCTGAGTAACAGGACCTTGGCACTTGCAGGAGACGATTCATCCTAAGCAGCAGCATCCTCAATTCCTATCACTTTCAACCTCTTCTGATCAAAAGCATCTTCAGTTCCCACCCTTTTCAACCTCTTCCTTCTGATTATGAGCCAAGAGCCCAGCTTTTTCCCTCTTTTTAGAGCAGGGCAAGATGGGGAAGGTTTGTAGTATCTGTACAGAGGCAGAGGGTGTCAGAAGTACTCTGCTACCGTCTGAGGCAGAGGGGCGTTCACGGTTAGGAAACAGTGCTTCCCCCAGAATAAGTAGCACAGGTTTCTTTTTTAAAATAGTATTTCGTTTCTTTGCATTGTGTCACTTAACACACTGTGGGACAAATAATAGAATTTCACCCTGGTTTTACTTGATTTTTGACATCATGCTTGATTACCCAAATGAAAAGTTCCTAAAAAATGTAAACATTTTAACAAGGAAGTCAAAACCGAGCACTGCTTCTTGCATGTCTGTACCCATTTATCTACAGCCGTACATTCCAGACGTGCTCAGGAACAATCTTCGGCACTGAAATGAAGTTGCTTCCAGTGGTACACTTCCAGAACGTTTCCCAGACCAAATTTGGCTCTTGTCAAGCAGCATTCCCACGAGCCCTTCCCAGCCTCTGGCAGCTGGGAGGGACCATTCCCAGTAGTTTGGAGTCCTGTGTCTGGAGCTGAGGTGGTTCCCCAGCGCCGGCACACGCTCGGCGGAGCGCTGAATTTACTGCTGTGGATGAAGCCTTCCTATCCATAACATTCCGTTGTACACATTTCTCAGAACAAGACTCCGGGTTATTCCAGCCTCGGGCTTGCCCCAGTCAGAGCGGGTCTGTCCCGCGGGAAGCGCAGCGCCCTCAGCCAGCGCTGCCGAAAGGGCCCGGGGCGCCTGAAGGAGCCGCAGCGCGCAGTGCGTGCCCGCTGCAGCTCACGGAGCAGCGGAAATACACACACGCTTTGTGTGCACTGAGCCTGGCCATAACGGGATCTGGGTAGGAAAATGGCTTTCCTGAGCTGCGCGGCTCGGGGCCAGTGAGGAAAGCGGACCATTCAAACCAAGCCCCAAGCCTGCCAGCGCTCAGAGAGCCTTTGGACGCCGCTCTCAGATACGCGGTGGGATTGCTGGGCTTGTCCCGAGCAGGGCCAGCAGCTGGACTCGATGGTCCCTGTGGGTCCCTTCCAGCCCGGGACATTCCCGGACTCTCGCCTCCCCCGGGCCGTTCCAATGGAGTTTGCGCTGCCCGCCTGCGCCCCTCCGCGGGGCGGATGGAACCGCCCCGCGCCTGCGCGCCCCGAACGGCGCCCGCCCCGCCCACCACGGCGTCAACATGGCGGCGCCTGCCGCGCGCTCAGCGGCCCGGCGGCTTCTCCTGCCCTGGTCCGCCCGCCTAGTGCGAGCGCCCGGCGCGGCGGAGCGGGTGAGACGGGGAGCGGAGCGGAGGGAAGGGAGGCGCGGGGAGCGTGGGCGCCGCGGTGGCTCCGGGCGCTGGTGCTCGGGCTGCAGCCGAGGGGAAGCGGGGAGTTGGAGGCCGTGGGGCGCGGTGCACTCTGGGAGTCGTAGTCGCGGCGGCGCGGTGCACGGCGGGAGGTGTAGTAAGTGATCGGTTGGCGCAGGTCAGGAGGTTGGTGTGTGGCCGCTGGTCCGGGGCGCCTCAGTGTCAGGAGGATGTCTGTGAACTGGAGATATTCAGCAGAGATGAACATGTGCCTTGTGAGGAGGGGCTGAGGGTCCGGTCCTTGTTCAGGCTGGAGAAGACATGGCTTCAGCTGGACCTGTGAGAGGAGCTGTGACGGTTCCTGTGCCAGCACCTAGGAGAAGGTTGTCAGGAAGATAAAACCAGATCTGTCACAGAGGGACACGGTGGCAGAATGAGATACAATGGGTGTAAATGGAAACAAGAGAAGAAAAACTGGACATATGACAGTCAAGCAGTGGAGCAGGCTGCTCACAGAGCTGTGCAGTTTCTCACCATCTTGGGAGATTGTCAATACCCAGATGCAAAAAGTCCTGAGCAAAAGGGTCTGACCAGGTTGATCCTGATTGGAGCAGGAAGTTGGGCTAGAGACCTCCAGAGGTCCCTTCAGACTTGAATTGTACTGTGATTCTGAAATAAGCGACTTTTGAGAGGTCTAACCTATTCTAGGAGGAGAGTGGGTGAGAGCTGGATTTTGTACTTTCATGTTTAGGACAGTTGTATGAGAATAGAAATCTTTGTTTATTTGAAACATGTAAAAACACAGTTTCTGAGGTAGCTGTTTGCTTGAAGCATGCATTTGGGATACATATTTGCATTCCATGATACTGAGAAGCTGCATTAAACTTCCCTTCTTTTTTACCCTGCTCTTATTTAATGTGCTTTAACTGCCACAAGATTGTTTAAAATTGGCAGTTTCAGCTGTCTTGATCAATGGGTAATGGATTTGCAGTCCTGGCACAGACCCTTGGGTTGTATCTCCCCTCACTTTAGAAAGAAGGTACCCAGAATTCCAGATGGTAAAGGTCCTGCAGGCTCTTGCTGGCAGAAGTGGGAAACAAGTGTGGCTGGCTGATGAGAGTAACAGCTTCTGAGTCAGATGGGAGGGCAGCACATGCATCTCCTCACTTGTAGTTACCTTCAGGATTTGTTTCAGATTCAGGTTACTGCTTCCCCCGATGTGAAGTAGTGGTAAATAGTAGTCCTGAATTCTTTTCCTTATAAATGCATGCGTTAAGAAAGATCCACAAACTTAATGTTTAAGTTCAGCATTAAGTTCATTTTTCAGAAAAGCATCCTCTGATATAACTTAGCAATCTGAGTGTGAGTGGTAATTTTCCTTTCCAGTGTGTGCATGTTGGAACAGGCAGGCTCAGAGTTTCCAAAGCAGCAACAGAAGTAATCTTAAATGTCCCTGAAACCAGGGTGAGTCCTTTGGAAAATGGCTTGCAAGTAGCTTCTGAAGACTCTGGACTCTCGACGTGCACAGTAAGTAACTTACAAAAGGAAGGGGGTTTGTGTCTGTTCCTGTGTGTTCATTTCCTCATGAAAATAAATTGCATTTGTATTTCAATGTTTATTAACAACTGTTCCTAGAATTTAATCTAGGACATAGAAGTCTTAAGGATTTTGTAGATTTGTAATTAGATTTTTTGTGAAGACCAAAATTTTCTTTTTCTTGAAAACCTGCACTCTTTAAGGAAAAAGCTGTAGCAAAGCTGTTAGCTTGGTAAAATGAATTTTTTTTTTCTTCAATGAGGTTGGACTTTGGATTGATGCTGGAAGCAGGTATGAAAATGAGAAGAACAATGGGACTGCTCACTTCCTTGAGCATATGGCTTTCAAGGTGAGTGTGAATATTGATGTAGAAGTTTACAATGGATTTCCAAGTTATTTAACAATCCATGATAAAAACTTTGTCAGAATTGTATAAATAAATTTTCCAAACCAAATTGAGAAAAATGACATGGACATCTAAGACTTTGGTTTCCTTTAGAAAATGAAGCTAAAGTCCTAGTTCTGTGTAACTTTTACACAACTATAGATTACACAGATCTCGTTTTTAACTCACTTTTACCTTTTTATAACAGTCTTAAAGACACACAGTCACCCTTTTACCAGCTTTTTATTTTCATTTGGAGGGCACGGTAGGATTTATATCTGACTTTCAAGCTTGGAGAGATTAGTATGCCAGTTTTATTTCCAGAAGATATTTCCTTTCTCTTGATCATGACTTTTCTAGACAAGAATTAATAATGACCAGTGGATGAATTGAAAGGTCTAATGTGATTTGATTTTCTTATTGTTGTATTTCAGGGAACAAAAAAGAGATCTCAGTTAGACCTTGAACTAGAGATTGAGAACATGGGGGCTCATCTGAACGCGTACACATCCAGGGAACAAACTGTGTATTATGCAAAGGCTTTTTCAAAAGATTTACCCAGAGGTAATTGCTCTCCTTCATCAGAAAAGCTGCAAAGAACAATGTGCTTATCCAGCTTCCAGTGAGAGGACACAATGATACTTTTGCAGTGTTACAGTCCCTTCCTTGCCGTGTGAAAAGTCTGTTCTTGAACTTCACAAGAACGTGAGAATGCAGGTTTGGAAAGGAGCTGGCAGGAAGGCTGATACTTGAAATATTTTTCTTTTTAGAGTCCCAAAATAAGGTACTTTTTGGACTTCTCCCTTCCTGCAGTGCAAATGTTTTGTCCCCTTGCTAGTCTTATTAGCACTTGTTCTTTGGAGTGGGTTTCACCTTTGGAACCAGATTTTTCTGGTAGTCTGAAAATACTCTTTCCTATTTCCATCTCTGTTTGCAATTAGCTGTGGAAATTCTTGCTGACATAATTCAGAACAGTACCCTGGGAGAGGCAGAGATTGAGCGTGAGCGAGGAGTTATACTCCGAGAGATGCAAGAGGTTGAAACCAATTTGCAAGAAGTTGTCTTTGATTACCTTCACGCCACAGCCTACCAGAATACAGCCCTAGGACGGACAATTTTAGGACCCACTGAAAATATCAAGTATGTCAAAAATTATGTCTGTCTTTAATTGTGCAGTAACTTTTATATATTGGAAAAGACTTACCTGAAAATGTAGGGAACAGTGTCAGATTTCATTTTTACGCTGGAAGGCAGCTGAAATTGCGCTGAATAGGACTGTAAGAAGAACCCTTGCATTGCCTTAGTTCCCCTGTAGGCAGGCATCAAAGGGTGTGTGAACTTCAGATGTCCTCTGCATGGCTTTGGGGTTTTCTGCCATATTTTGTTGTCCTGAGTTTTGCAGTTTTTCAATGTTTCTCTTTGCTGTAATACTTTCTCATGCATGCTGTTGTAAAGATGGCCATGTTTTTGCTAACTGTCCTTGTTGTTTTCTTTCCATTCTCCTAGGCGGAGAAATGTGATGGACTTTTCCTTTAACCAGTGTGATTGAGAGGTAGTAATTTCTACCTCCAATCCACGGTGATTTCTAAGAACATATAAATAAAGGTCAGAGGGCTCTGCCCTCTCTCTTTCGCCTCCCCTTTTTGCTCGCTCTTTTTGGACCCTCCTTTGGCTCTCTCTTTTGGTTCTCCTTTTTGGCTCCTCAGCCTGGTTCCGGTACGTGTGTTTGTGTCCATACAGTGCAGGGACATCCACAATATTTTTCTTCTGTTTCTTAAAAGTGCATCTGACACAAAATTGGAAATACTTCTTTTTCCTGTAGGTCACGTGTTAGGCATTACTGTAAGCACAGTATTGGCACTGCTCTTTCAGCATTTGTTTAGACCACTACAGATCAGGGGATTGCTAAATGCACTGCTTTCAAAGGTGCATCCTGTCTGCACCTGACCGAGTTGGAGTTCTCACTCCTTCTCAGGCAGCTGGAAGAGCTTTGAAAGGGCAAATGTATCCAGTTGCTATTTCCTTTTTAGGAAGTCACCCTTATTTTAGCTTTCTGCCTGTGCTCTGCACATTAGCAGAACTTTAAATTATTTTGATACTGTATTGTTATATACATTTATCTCTTTCTACTCTAGTAAACTTTACTGACACAGTAGTGCTGTCTGCTTTCCTGTTTCTAGATCCATAAATCGTAATGACTTGGTGGAGTACATAACAACACATTACAAAGGACCCAGAATGGTCTTGGCTGCTGCTGGAGGTTAGTGTGGGATACTAACCCTGGATCATGTGAAACTATGCTGGAAACCATGGCCTGAGTCTGTGGGAACAACGTGATGAATTACCCATTGTTCAGTAGATCCTGTTCGTTGTTAGCCCTGTGTGTTGTGCTTTCATACCCTTTGAGCTTTTGTTCCCTTTTCCTCTCAGTAATATTCCAGAAACCTTGAATGAGGAACAAGAAGTGAATTGGAGGTCAAAGTCATTCTTCCACGTGGGCAGGAAAAAGGGGTCCTAGAAGGTGTTCAGTGTGAAGAGGGGAATAGCAAGGAGTGCAGAGAGGAAGAAGTAACATTCAGGCTTGGAACAGAGCAAAGAGCTTGATTTGATGTAGTTTTAATGGAAGGCTGTTAAAGAGAGCTAAGGAGGGAGAATCATGATGATCTTGTTCTGTGTAAAGGGAAAGTGTGAAGAATCCAAAAGTGGGGTATTAAAGCAGGAGCACAATAAATTACTGCTTGGTAGAGTCTCTAAACTGTGCAGTAATTTAAATTGACTGTTTACAGAGTAACATCACAAAGCTTGTGAAATACCTTTGTTCAGGGGTCTCTCATGATGAACTACTTGACCTGGCGAAGTGCCATTTTGGTAACTTGCCATCTGCTCCAGAAGGAGGACTGCCACCTCTGCCACCTTGTAGCTTCACAGGTAGTGAGGTAAGCTGCTGGGTGGCTTTTTGAGCTGGCCCTTACATCCCCTGATGCCCTCTCTGGTGTGGAGAGAGGGCTGCTCTGCCACAGACTCAGCATGTGAACAGGCGTCT
The DNA here is from genome assembly GCA_013400735.1 of Pomatostomus ruficeps. Lineage (NCBI taxonomy): Eukaryota > Metazoa > Chordata > Aves > Passeriformes > Timaliidae > Pomatostomus > Pomatostomus ruficeps. The sequence continues at coordinate 76,884 of VYZT01021080.1, forward strand.
TGCCCCCAGTGAGGGCAGTGGAGTAGCTGCTTTCCAAAGCAGTACTTCCCATCCTCTCTTGGAGAAGCCTCACTGCCCCCATTTTTTATGCTTCATCACTTCCTGGAGGAATACCTTCCTTATCCCTGCTCCTACTTTCCTTTTGTCCTCTTGACTATGGCGTTGGAGCATTTCCACTTGTAGAGAATCACTCATTGAAAGAATGTGGCAGAGAACTGAGGCATCCACGTTCTATTCCCAGATTTTGCAGTCATCAGATTTCTTCACTGCTGGTGGTCATAAAAAGACTTGTAATGCCCTCTCTGTGAATGTTGTCAAACTGATCTGAATTTGCCCCAGGGCAGACCAGTTAAGGCTGATGTTAAATTAAGCTTCATTTGCTTTAATTTTAGTGCATGCCTTGTAATCCAGCTGTAATGGAAAAGTCTGTTTTCTGTTATTTAACTTGCCCTATGCCTGAGCATGTACGGGCTGCACTAGAGCTGCTCTCCTGCATTCCAGATTCGGATAAGGGATGACAAGATGCCCCTGGCACACCTGGCCATAGCTGTGGAAGCAGCCGGCTGGTCAGACCCAGATACGATCCCACTCATGGTAGCCAATACTCTGATCGGCAACTGGGATCGGTCCTTTGGAGGAGGAGTGGTGAGTGAACCTGAAAGCACTGTCCTGCTCTTAATGAGGTTGGTGGGATCTCCCTGACTTGGGTACTGCCAGGACAAAAAAGGGGATCCAGTTGTGAGTCTGAGAGAAGCTGTTACCCAGAATCTAGGAGAATCTTAGGAAGTGGTTCTAAACCACCAGAGTAGAGGTGATTTGAGGTCTGCCAGCCCTCCTGAAAAGTAGGATGTTTTACACCTGTATGTCATCATAACCTGTGGGTATCAGTAATTAACTGTTCCTTTCTTGAACCTATGTATCTTTATGATTTTGGCTCAAATCTGGGCTGTTACTTTAAAATGTGATATTACATGCAAGGAAAGAAACTGTTGAAGAGCTGATAATTACCCTCCCAGCTACTACTACATTTTCTGTTGTCATTGAAATGAAAATGTGAAATCATGGAGGTGACTAGTAAGATTTAAAAAAATTTCTTGAAGTAATATCTTTCTCTTCTGCCCCAGCAGAATTTGTCTAGTAAACTTGCTCAGATTGCCTGCCATGGTAACCTGTGTCACAGTTTCCAGTCCTTCAACACCTGCTACACTGACACAGGGCTGTGGGGACTCTATATGGTCTGTGAGCCATCCACTATTCAGGACATGGTGCACTTTGTTCAGAGAGAATGGTAAGCTAACAACTGTTTCTCTGAAAAGATCGTTTTTAGTGGAGGAATATAATTTAAAAAGAAAGTATTTAAAGAGATTATTTTTCTCTGCTTGGGCTTGCCTGGGAACAACAAATGCATCAAATTCTAAACTTCAGCACCCAGTGCCAAGTCCCAGCACCCAGTTTTTGGCACCCTTACTCGGAGTGAATAGCTTAAGATGTAGGTTTTGTTCCTTGTACAAGGAAACACAGCAGGGATTTTTTTTGACTGGCAAAAGATGTGAGTTATGTAACTGTCAGACCTTTTAGAATACTGCTCACTCAGTGTACAGTGCCCGTGAGCTGCAGGTGGCACTGCTGAAAGAGTAAATATTGGTGGATGAGAATAACAAACATGCAATTACCAGACAATATTGGTAGTTACCCAGTCTGCAGTTGAGGTACCAGCTGCTGGTGTTAGACAGCTCTAGTGAATACACAGGGAAATGAAAGTTCAGCTGTTACATACTGAATTTTGAAACCTATGATTCTAGACAATATTTATTCATCTAAGGCGTAAATCTGTATTGAAGGATGTCCATAGATGCAATGGTAAAGCTTGAACTGCAGATGCTATTAAAACCACATCTATGTTACTTAAGAGCACTGATTTAAAGTGGGTGAAGTTGAAACAAGTCTTGAAAATGAGGAGAAAAATGAATTCTTTAAATCACATAAATCACTTTTCATACACCATTATTCTATGAGATCTGTTAAATCATGGAGAAAAAGGTTACCACTTTGACTGTCTGTTTACTGCAGCCTAGCACCAGGGAAGATACAAACAATTCCTGGGACAAGAATTTGGTGTTAAGCTATTTAATGCATCCTCCTCTCCTCACAGAATGTTCCACAGGCAGTGTGGCAAATCTTCTCACCAGGAGAGGAGCCAGGAAGTAATGGATTGCCTTCTGGCTAATTACCTCTTATCTAGTTGCTTGGATCCTACTTTCTTAGCAACATCCATTCTCAACACAACAAGTACAGACTACAGTTGTCTCAAAATATTCATTTAGTAAGATGAAATACAGCTCTTCTAAGAGGAAAATCTTGCTCTTGGGTATATTGGTATGCTTCCAAAACCCCTACTCTTCGGCTGCTGCTTTGTATCCATGGCTTGTTTTCCAAGCTATCTTAACAGCTTTGTCCACAAAAAAGAAGTGCCTGGTAGGGGCAGTAATGCCTATGCACCTTTTTATCACAGGCAGTCTTAGGCGCTACAGACTACCATTATTTAATGCCTTTGGATTTAAACTATTTTTCAGGATAAGACTTTGCACAAGTGTTACAGAAAATGAAGTAGCTCGAGCGAAAAATCTTCTAAAGACAAATATGCTGCTACAACTTGATGGTGAGACTTATGAGAAAGTTTTATTCTTTGTGGAGCTGTAGGCTGATAACTGAAGCATTTTCCCCCTATTTTATTTCCCCTATTTTAGGGTCCACACCAATCTGTGAAGACATTGGAAGACAAATGCTGTGTTACAAGCGCCGAATCCCAATTCCAGAACTCGAGGCAAGAATTGAAGTAAGTGGCACTCATGTTGCAACTTCTAAAAGGCCATCACGATAATTAATTGCTACAGAAAGTAACAATATAGAAGTTGTAAGTCTCGTTCATCCAAGAAAACATTTCCAGTTGAGAAAACTTGCAAGTGTTTTATTGCTGGCTCCCCTGAATTACACAAAATTAAGATCAGAAACAGTTTTAAGATGTGATTTGTAACAAAGATGCCTCTTCTACCCTTTTTAGGCTATTGATGCCCAGACTATTAGAGAAATCTGCACAAAGTACATCTGTGATAAACATCCTGCAGTTGCTGCCGTGGGTATGTGGTATAAATTTCCCTATCCTCCCATAACCCCTCCAGACCACTTGCTAAGAGCTGAGCATGTGTCATGGCCAACTTTCTTTAACTTCCAGGTCCAATTGAACAACTTCCAGAGTACAGCAAAATCTGCAGTGGCATGTGTTGGCTTCGTGAGTAGTGAATAACAAGAACTTTCAGCATATTTTAGCTTTAAAAACCCAGAAAAACAACCAAAAACACCCAACAAACCAACTACAGCGGTTTCAATCTTTGGAGTTGCTTTTGAGAAGATTAAAACTCAAGAACCAACCCCTCCTGTGTGTCTGTATAATGAAGAAAGGAATGGAAACATGTACAATATTTGCATTTTTATTATAAAACAAGGATTGTCAGTAAGAGTCATTTCTTGACTTTAGTAGCATTCATCACTTGTTCTTGAGCAGCTTTCTTTGCCTTGACCATTTCAACGAGTTCCTGAAGAGAAGGTGGGGAAAAAAGAAACTTAACTAAACATGTAATTTGTGAACAATCCTGTGGTTTTGAACACTACATATATTCACCATGAGACCCTCTAGTTCTCAACATAATGAGCAATCTACGTAGTTTAATAATATAGTGCAATTTCTCGTAGGAATGAATCAATTGATGAAAGGTTCAATGCTCATCTACCTCCCCTCTACCAGGAACTTCACTTACAGGAGGCTAGGGATAGGACTTCACCATCCGCAAGATCTTGCTGTCAAATTATAAGACAAGTTTTCTGAGACAGACTTTCCTTCCAGCTTCCAGAGCCACCGCCTTCACTGAGGAACATTTAGTCCTTACTGCACTTTTGGGGTTGAGTTACCAAAATAAAATGTTTCCCATAAGGCTTCATCATTTTGCTGGTGTCAAATACTGTCTCTGGTAGGCAGTGGAACAGTAAAAGCAAAGGATTCTCTCAAGAGCTGGGCTAGTGACAGTCCTAGGAGGAGTTGAGGGACCTTACCTTATATCGTTTCATGCAGTCTTTTTTTGACCGGCCTGGAACAGCTGCTGCTATTTTCTCCCATCTTTCAGGAGTATTTACTGGATAAGTCTTCAAGGCTTGTTCTAGAAGTTTTTGTTCTTCTGTAGTCCAAGGGGATGAATCTAGAGGTGATCCTGTTTTTAAATGCAAAAATGCCAGAAAGAAAATATTTTAAAAATAAGTCTAGAAAATATTGTAAAACTTACTATCGTTGATTTAAAATCCATGCAGTTTTGGGGTGTATTGTGTGTACCAGAAACTCCAGTCTGGCAACAGAGCCTGGATCAGCTACTTACTAGGTAAGTTTGTAAGCAAATCTTGAGAAAGTTCTGGGTTACTTTCTTCCTAAGGGACACAGGGAAGACCAGTGCACAAGAAGGGCTCCCTTTTCACCTTTACCTTCAAATCGTTCTGAGGGAGCAGCACTGTCCATCTGAGGCACCACACCATGTTCTTTTTTAAATTTGTCAAATGCTTTCTTGTTTATGTCATCTTTTTGATGAGGGTCTATGAGCAACAGACATTAAAGAGAAGAATTACTGCAAGAATATCAAAGCCTGACGTAATAATAACAACAACATTGTGTAGCAGATTAGTTACAATAACCACAAAATCCAAAAACCCAATTCCTACTTCCTTTATAATGATGGTAAAGAGGTCAGTAGATTAAAAAAAAATCATTCAAGGTCCACTAAACTCTTCTCAGTGTCAGCTTCTCCAACCCTTATCCTGCTTTATAGTGCTCAGAAGAATACTTGTTCCATATAATCTTAGACCTGAATCTGCAACTTCGGCAAAATCAAGAGGGATTATTCTCTGAGGTAAGGGCTGTGGCACAAAACTCATATATTGGCCCAGGGCCTGACCGTGTCAGAGAGGCAGGAACACGGAAAATCCAGGTGCTCCTTATGCCACTATGTGGTTTGTAATGCAGAAACCTCATGAAAACTTCATGGTTTTTTCCTTGTGTAGTGAAATGTATAATTTCCTTGAGACCTTATTCCAGAGCTCTCTAGGCTTCACTTTCATTTTATTATTCATTTTTGAAGAGGAGATGAGCCACATTAATTTAGGTATCTTACTCTGGTGTTGGATTCCATTAATTTTTTTAAAGTATTTCTGGAGCATCATTAGTTCCATTTATTTTAGATGCCTTCCTTTGTAGGGAGCTTTCTAAGAGGCCCATTTATCTCTCTCTGAGCCCTGGCATTTCATGTGTCCCAGACACCAGAGCATCAAGCTACAATAAGAGAATTCCTGAGAGCTGCTCATGAGGTGGTGATTTACGCAAGAGCCATTATGATGAGACCACTGCATCACATAAATACTCTAAATCTTCCATCTGAACTACATTTCTTTTGGGAATATACAGAGGATTTTCTCAAGAAACACAGCTCCATTCACGGAAAAGTCAGCAGTACAGAAGCATGCGGACCATCTTATTACAAAAGTAAGTTAATAAAGATACCAAGCTTTTGGAGACTCTTTGCTTTATTGATGACATCTTTCGCTGTTCGTTTTATTCCAGTAGCAGAGTGCAAGTTCATGTAATTGGCAATAACTTCCCACCTAAAGCAAGAACAGAAAGGATAAACCAGCATATTACATAATACCTTCATACAAGTTATGGTCAAGCTCCTGTATGCATTTTAATCAACTCCTGAGTAAGTTCAAACATATTTAAATATGTGTAAAATCTCAGAGTAGCTATTCTGGAAAGCTTTCAGTCACTAACTGAAGAATTCAATCAGCTTGGGTGAACTTCTCGGTTCCCAATACAGAAAAAGGATGGGGTAGAACATAGGTAAGTGTAAACCTCTAATCCTCAAAATTCGGTTTAGCTGCTGCTTTCCTGAATTCCCTGAACACCTCTGACATTAAATACTGTAGGCTGCACTGAAGGGCTGAGAAGTTACTAACCCTACGTCCACTGCCCTCCAGAAGAATGCCTAAACATCAGGTAAAGGGACTTAAACAGGAGAGCTGGAACAGCCCTAGCTCAAAGATTATTCCTAGTGGATTCTTAGAAAATGGAAGACAGTATGTGTCCCTGATCAGACAGGAGGGCTGTGTGCCTTGAGCACTGACTGCTGAGCTGCAGAAACAGGCACTGCTATCATCTCCATGGAGTACTGCAGCTTTTTAAAGTAGATCAAGATCTTGTAACGGAGGCTTGAAATCTGTGAATCCTAACGGGAAGAAGGCCTTTCATTCCTGCAAAAGAAAAGGACTTCAAGCATGCTGCTGGTTTTGATGCTTATCAGTAAAAGCTGAGTGCCAGTGCTGCTTTCTGTAAATCGCAGCCTTTCCCTTTTCCCCTGGCTCTCCCCTAAAGAAGCTGGTGCACTAACCCCTATCTCTGGCTATTTTCCTCCTACCATGTAGAGGAGAAACCAGCCTCACATTCATTGTGGAGCTCCTGGAAGTGGCTGACACACTTGTATTCATCTTGTATTCCTATCCAGCTGCACCCCAGTCACTGGTGTGGTTTCATTCTCTGCTAAAGGACTGGAGCCTACCCTGGGTAAGCCCTGTGCAAACAGGCACCTCAGCACCATCTTGGTAGTGGACTGAGGCCCAGATTTGGGGGGAAACTAGATACAGTGCCAGGGCTAACTCCAGTGACACATAGAGCATGGTATCAAGGAGAAACAAACCACTGGCTGCTTGAGAGTCAAGGAAAAGGAGAATGTTTAGCAAGTCCTTATACCGACAAAGTACTTGGGATGATCTGAAAATAGGTTTTATTATGCTTGTTATTTAATTAAAAATTGTTAGTAGTCTTTTACTCGTGAAGTACCTTGAATTAGTCCCTGCTGGAAAGAGGTTCACAGCTTTAATTAACAACTGTAAATCATCTTCTGGCCAATTTTTGCTTCCCCCTCCACCGCCAGTGGTTGACTTTTCTGAACTCTTTGTTGCTTGCCGCATACGAGCTTCTGCCTCTTCTTTCTCTCGCCTTATTTGTTCATTTATTTCTTCTATCTAAAGATTGTAAATAAGCATTACTTATTTACTTACTGAATTATTGTTACATTTTACAGTGACACAACCCCCTCTCTCTGGAATTGCTTTGAACCTCGGCATTTGCTTCGTTTCTGTTTTGTATATTATATATAAGGAAAGAGAGGAGCTTATCTGTTCCAGTATTATTTCCCTTCATTTCATCTGTATATTTGTCCATCCCATATTAGGAGTTAATAGCAGAAATCCATCACAGGTCCACTAGGAAATTAAATGGAATACCCCCAGAGTTGAAGCAAAACTTTTCAACCTTGTGTGAATGTCCAGGCTAACACTTGACTTAGAGGGACAGATCCACAAAAGTATTAAGAGCCTCAAGTGACCACTGAGGGCAATTAAACATCCATGTTGAATACACAGATTCTCAAATCTTCCAGCCTAACTGCTATCTAAGCCTGATCATGACAGTACAACCATAGTAACAGAGAACTTTTAAAGGTAGAATTTACTCCAGATTTTGGTAACTAAGTGTGTACTCAGAGTTGGATGGCCATGTGTAGTTTTTTAGCAAGCTATGAACTATTGAAGTTAACCCACTGCATGTCTTTGTGACCTGTAATCACATCTTGACACTGTGGTGACACATCTTTAATGATGTGCTTCTGAGTGGGCCCGGTCCAGTCTTGGCAACAGCAGAAGAGCTGTGCACTTATGCCTGTTGGCAGGATGCCCAAAGGACAGCAAGAAACCTATTATTTCATAAAATCTTCCTGGCAAAAGGAAAGTTACCCGATAGATAATTTTTAGTGGAATAGTTTTAACAGATAGAAAGGGGACTGCCCTGCATTTGGAACACCCTCCTGGACAATGGAATATTGAATTCAGTCCCCTGTAGAACAAGAGGCATTTCAGTCTTAAATTGTCTGATGAGTAAACCTGACCCTGGAGTGGGGGAAATCATATTCCCCACCAGGGAAAAAAGTTCACAGCTGTGACTCCACAGTGCATGAGAGAAAGCACCTTATTCTTTCTGCAGGATGTAGGTTCAGCTTTATTAGCTCAAATGGCTTTTCCCCAATGGCAAACACAGGCAGATCCTTGCTGAGTTTTGGTAAATTTGGATTCCATGTCTCTTGCATTTCCCATTGCGTGGTATCCAACCTATCATCCCTTCTAGTGCCTACAGCCTGCAGCACTTAAGTCCTTTTGTGGATCTATCCCCAAGTCACAGATGCTAGACTAGGACTTTTGTTCCATAACAGAATAGGTTAAGACTGCCCTCCTTCCCTCAAGGTAACTGCTACACATTATTGGGCAAAATGAAATTCCTCTACAGTTTTGTATACTGTACAAGAGGTGGGTTTTGTGTTCTTTACAGATAAAAATACATATTTTTTTCTTGGCTGGCCCTGTTAATTTGACCAGCCATGAACTGCAAAATGTAAAATGGAGCAAAGATCCCACTGCCTGTGGATTCTGAAAATCAAGTCTTTGTGTTTAACAAGCAGGATTCCACAGCAGCTATGTTGTATCTTACTTCAGTCAGGTTGATTTCACAAATTATTCTGTTATTTTGATTCAACACTCAGCATAATTACCTGTTTTACTACAGCCGCCTTTCCTCCTTCCCTTGTTGTGGATGTAAGTGCTTCATTCAAGCATTGCAGACTAAAAATAAATTATTAAGTTACAATGGAGAGCTAGTAGAAAGATGGGTATCAAAACTAGCAGAAAGCAGCAGCAGGAGGACTTACCTTGCTAGCTCAAGGCGATCACAAAGCTTTTCCACCTCCTCCATCATTTTAACACAATCTGCCTCATTATCAGAAAAGTAATTCCAGTTCTGGAAGCAGAAATATATGTTCTACAAAGTTCTTGAACTTCATTGTCCTATTCCTTCAGACGAAGGCTTAACACACAGCATTCTCCAGCCACTGCTGTGTTTGGACCTATTTGGTCAGCTTTACTCATAACTCAAACCCATGTAAGTATTTTGTTTTTAGTAAACCCACTTTCCATACCCATCTCCAGCCCTAAGAACAAGCAAACACAGTAATTTCTCTGATGTAACCTGTATTTCATTGTAATAATAGTTAAATACCTTGCATGTTGTTCTGAGTTTTTGCCTTTCTTTCTTGATTGCCTTCTTCTGTATCTCTTTTTCCTTTTTTGCTACTAATGCTTGCTGCCTAACTTCTTCTTCCTCCTTTTCTTTTGCTAACCGTGCTGCTTCTAATTCTGCTTGTCTTTGCTGCAATCAAAAGGAAAAAGAAATCCAAGTAAAAAAATCCTCAAAGTCACATTGTTACAGGGTAATTCAATCATCCAGTATCAAAATGCGTTGTTTCTGGTTTGGGTGAAGTTTTGTTTGTATGTTTGGGGGTTTTAAAATGTATCAATACCTTAATGTTTGGTTTTCCAAGAATTTTGAGGGAGATGATGAAACATAGACCATTTGGCATTAAGTCTGGTACTCACTCTGAGGACCCTCAGTTTATAAATCCTGACTTCCTCTACAATGAAGATACAACACTGTATGTAATTTTCTACGCCTGCCTCAGGAGTATAAGCTTGGAAAAATGCAGTTGTCCAATATTTCTCCAGCATCATTATTGACATAATACTTTACAGTGTTCCAACAATGTCTTTTAAGTTACTTCTTTGCACCTTACAGTTCCCTTTCATTCCTGTACTTTCAGAGCCATCTTTTCCAAACTGTTCATGTTAATCAGGTATGTTGTGTTGAGTCAAAGCCTTTCATACCAACCAACCACTGACAGACCTCACACACAAGGCAAGCAGCCATATCCATTTTATGCACACAATGCTTGCCTTGAAACCAGAGGAAGTGTCTGCAACGAAAGACCTCAGTGTTTGAAGGTGTTTTGTTTCAGATCTGCGTTCCTTGTTTCCATCTCATTCCTAGAAGGCTGTCAGCCTTGCACTGCCTGCTGCATAGGCATCAAAGACAACACATCTTTGAACCCCAGTGTAATTCTATCAGTAGTCTTTTGACACGTCTAGAACCTGAAGCAGTGATCAGATGTGAATGAAGCAGATTTTTTCGACCCAAATAAAGTACTTCACTTACTTTTTCTTTTGCCTCCTGTTCTTTTCGTTTTGCTTCTACCTTTGCTTTCTTCTCTGCTTCCTTCTTTGCCTTTTCTTCCTCTTTAAATTTCTTTATCCTGGGATCACAGCTGTATGCATTGTCTGGCAGAAGAAAGGAAGCATCATGTATAGTAGAAAACCAAGACATTTCCACAGTTAGTTAACTGATCTCTCTTTAAAGAACAGCAGTTTGTGTGCTCACCAACAAGAGTTCTAATTCTGTTCATTTCTTCTTTTTTTCTCAATGCTCTGGCAGCTCTGTTCTGCTTTTCAATCCACCTCCTTTCATCTCGACTAAAAGGGAAAGCATAGTTCAGTGCTAATGCTTTACAGTGTCAGTGTTAGAAATTCATCAACAAGCTTCTTAAATAGTTTCCCCCACACAGATGTTCTTCTGTGAACACTTCAAAAATAGACTTCAAAAAAATGAAGTTCCAGGCCCCGAACTCATGTAAAAAAATGGTAAGTGTTTACATAGTTACATAAACCTGAGAAACCAAGCTGTTTATCTGTCATTGTAGGGAATGAGATCATGGACTTTATTTCCAAAATGCAGTCCACTTGCTTACCTAACATTAAACTCAAGCAAAACAACAGAAATGCTGACATACGGTTTAATTAAAGGACAGCAGTATAAGCAATGCCCATTATCTCATTTTGCAGAATATAGTTAAGTCAAGTAAACCCATCTGCACAGAAACAGCACTCTCTATGAAGTACCATGATACTCTGGGCAAAGTCATGCCAGATTCACTCCAGTAAAATACAGCTCAGGTTATATATGGGCCAACTAAATAATCTGAAAATATTTGTCAGTGCTGTCAAGAAAGAGACAAATTTTTAGTGGGGACCTATAGTCTCATTCACACAACCACATAGAGAACAAGAGAGGGGGCAGGGAGGTTGGACCTTTGTGACCTTTCAAGTTCCTTGCAACCCAAACCACTCTATACCTCAGAACAAAGGAAACAATCCCCATAACTGAGAAGGAGACTCATACGAGTAGATTGAAGCTTTAAAACACGAGCAACATCACCTTTGGCAAGAAGGGGTAGCAAGAATCATGACCATCTGAACAGCAGCTGTAATGTAGTTCTCTCTCCTAAGTACAGCAGACTAGGTACCATTTGTCTAAACATCTTTGAAAAAGGACACTAATGACAGGAATGAGCAGAAAAAAAGAGCTATGCAAATAATTCAAGATCCTTCCAATGAGAAGCGTAGAGATTCATCTGTGTGATTTACCACAAGTACAAGTGATAGGGAATTGATTACAGCGCCTTCACAGATTCTTCACTGGAGAGAGAACAGTGGGTCTGGTGAGGCTCAAGAAATTCAATAGCAGGAAGAGGCACAAGAGAAGAGAAACAAATGCCTGGCTACAGCCTAAATATGGCAGTGTCTAGTACAAAGAAAACCAACCACTGAATCTAAATACAAAATTGATTTCTAGCTAAACTTGGAAGAAGAGGTTCATACAATGCAAGTTATGGTCTTAGAAGGATTACTAAGTGAAAGGTTGCGTCCTGTGAAATGTGTGTTAGACTAAAGGATTTGGTGTCCCAACTTGAACATCCCATGTTTATAACTGTAGGAAGGATAAAACCAGAACGTATTTGTGTTTTCCAGTGGCAACATGGTCTGAGTAGTTCAGCAATTATCACTACATCAACAAATACACAATTTTTATTAACATCAAGCCATCGGAACTAATCTCTCCAAATTCTAGGAAGTAACACTTTCTCAGTACAAGTTAAAGAGCAAGAGAGAAACGATACCTGCTTGCTCATCCACTCTGTCCTGGCTCCAGGTTCAACCTGTGCTTGGGACTGGCAGGAAGTGAAAGTCTGAACTTAAATGAACACACATTTCAAAGCACCTCCGTGAGGCAAGCAGGAACTACTTCAATTACACAAAGAAGCTCACAGTTAAGTCCAGTTCAAGTCCGTGACTTACTCCTAAACTGGGAGAGTGGAATTCAGTCTTGGCTCAGCTAGCTTTCTTCCTATGACTTACAGTCTAAGAGAAAGTTGGAAAATCTTGCTGTATCAACCTCTCAGTCCCCTGTCAAATTTATTTTTACTTACATACCATTCTGCTTTTTCTTTTTCCTCTTCATCTAAATAGGAAAACTCTCTCCAGGAATCAAAATTATACCTAAAGTAAATTTAAGGAAAAAAATCAATGAAAAACCAGCAAATCTGTTAAAAAACAGCTACCTTTTTTACTGTCATGTGTTTGTAGGTAACTATACTGCTGTTTACCATTTACAATACAGAATTCGCAATTACAATGCACCTGCAGTGATTCTACTGTATTAAGTCAAAATGCAGGATATGATTTACACCTCTCTGTCCTGTGGGACATAGTCTACTTCAGGCTGGCATCAGTCTCACCCACTCTAAAGTTCTACAGCTGTCTAAGCTCCCATCATAGGCAGTGCAAATGCAGTGCAGTCTGTAGAGTTCAGACAGAAATTAATCTTTATGTGAGCACCCATGTTCAGCAGGTAAGGCAAGCCATAAACATTGCTGACTTCTTTGGACTAGGAACACCTCCCTTTACGAGCTTAAACACCTAAGACATCTCCACTAAAAATGCAGGTTAGATGGGATAAACCCAACTCCAGTCTGTGGGCCAGCTCAGTTCTCAGCCACTGTGGTCAGAAGTTCCCGCTGCAACCGTGAATTTACAAGCAGATGCATTAACCAGGAGAAAGCCAGCTCAGTTTGTGAAGGCACAAACAGCTGTGGGGTAATTTTGTGGCATTACTAGGTTGGGACAACCCACAGCCAGCAACCCACACACCAAAGGGTCTGCAAGCCGTTTGTATTGCACGTCTTAAATACTGTGAATAGAAACAGGGGCATCAGCTGACTTACCAAAATGAATAGAATGCATCTACCTCCTCAAATGAGGAGTTCATGTCCCCAAGTTTAGGTACATTTTTCTTATTTGACCACCTGAAAATACATGGATCTATTAAAAAAATGGTATATACAATCTTCATAACATGGCATTTGTTAAGTACAGAATCAAAATCCAAGGCTCCCTCCCACCAACACAGAGGGGCACCAGGAAAGAGGAAGAGAACAGGAGAGTTCCTCCTAAGTATCCTCCAGAATGGGCATTTTTTAGGGAGTTTCCCCAGAAAAGCAACCTTCTCCTGCCTGAGTGCCTCCTGCCTTGTGCCTCCAAGAAGACCTGAAGGAGCACAAGCTATCTTTGTTAAGTATTCAATTCTCCATACACATTCTTCTGGTGGAGGAGCTTACAGAAAGAGGACAAAAAGGGCTCTGTGAATAACTCAGCTCTGTGGTAGGTACAGGAAGTCTCCCACACATTCTAATGGAGTACAAGGGAATAATATATACTCTGCCTCCACTGCATTTTTTCTAGGGAAACCCTCCACAGGCTCTAGAATTTGTTCTTCCATGACACAGCATCCATTTCCATTGCAGAGAAGGGAAAACCTCATCTGACAACCAGAGTCAGGTCTGAATCTATGGAATACTTGATAAAAGATTCAGTAAGACTATTTGAATAATAATTGTTCAGAATGTTGTAAAGTGCCTCATGCAATTAAGCACTTTTATACAGGGAAAGGTTGACAGGTTTATATTGTGACAAGCTTAATACCAAATTAATTGTCAAGCAGGAATCAAATGCAGAAAAAGTCACACACTGTAAGAGAGAGCTACCAAATATTGATAGTTACAGTTATCTTCTCTTTTAACCAGCTAAATTGTGAAAATAACTACTGTCTTCTGTTAATGTCTCACTCTCAGAAGAAAATCATTAAAGAAAGGAACTTTTAGTCAGCAGCATACAAACATTTGGTATTTTAAGTAATTTTAAGATCAAACAATGAGTTGTACAAAAAGGGAGGTAGGTAATAGGAAGCTGAGAAATTTTTTTAAAAATCACATGAGTCAAACTCAATGCCATCAATGTGACAGTTCAGATTATTTTTAAATTAAATAAAAAATAATTGCACTATTTTAGTTGTATTACATTTCTAGCAAATTAATACATCTCTTGTTACAAACACAATGTCAAAAAAGTTTGCAAATGCTGATTCTCTATCAACAGGAGAGGCAGTTAGACATAGCTCACCTGGCATTTCTTTCAAAAACTGGTGAGAAAACTTCGAAGAAATTTTCTTTTGCTTCACTTTTGGAAGGTACAGAGTTATCAAAAGTAGGATCTATGCTGTTAAATGCTCGTCGTTTCACAGGATCAGATAATATTTCATAAGCTGGAAGTTACCAGACATAAGGTCGTAAATGTTTAAAAAGATGCTCTCAGATCTGCATTTGATCTATTGTTTTGTACAGTTTGATATTTAATTATTTTAGTGACACCAAATAGCATTGCTGTCTATTCCCCTTAAACTAAGTAGGAGGAAAACATTTATGAAAAAGAACACATTTAAACATTAAGATGTAACAAAACAGATAATATTTAATTTTATAGCAATAAATTTGGTTCAGACACACAGTTTGGGCATGACATCTTCAGGCTGTTATTCCTGCAGATAAATTGACAAAACAGTCTACTAAGGCATAGAGTAAAGGCAGTCCCTGAGCCAATATGTTGTCAGAACTGGCAAGAACAAGAGCCATTCATTAGAATTTTTGCAGGTCATGATGAAGTTGTACCTAGTCTTGGATAGAATATAAAACTCCACACAAACTCCAAAACATGCAAACTCTCCCTGTTTTCCTGTTCTTACAGCCCTGCAGTTGGGGAGCATCACGTTACTAATCTTATATTCTGGAAATCACATACACTATAGCTTCAGTAAACTCTTGCTATTTTTTTTAAGAAGCATGGAGTTACTTTGTCAGTTTTACAAAGACCACTATGTTTCAGTAAGAATGAAAAGTCAAAGGAATCAAATTTGTGTTGTGATCATTCATGGACTCCTGTGCCTGCACCCCTGCCAGAGGACACTGCACCACGAAGGTTGGATCTAGGAGGTGATAACCTGGAGGAGACCGTGGTGCTCTGCAGTTCTTTAAACTGATCTCACTGCTCATGTCAGTGGAGAGAGGAAGGAATGACAGTGGCAGCTGTCTGCCAGTCTGCCCTTCCCCTCTGGGAAAGGACTTCCCTCCACCAACACTCCAAATGACTCTAATTATCCTCTGCCTCAGTAACCCTCAGACCATCTTCCTGATGAAGGAAATTCTGTGCACATCCATTGGTTCCTTTTCTGTTTAAGAGATGTCCCTTCCACTTACAGATCCTCAGTTCTACTCCCACACACTCAGCTCCCCCGGCTCTGTATCTCCTATGGCACTCCCCAGGCAGGCCTGCTAGGCCGAGGGCCTGAAGGAGAGCCACACAAGAACACACACAGACGCAGCAGGAGAGAGAGCAGGAAGAGAGAGGGCAGAGCCCTCCGACTTTATTTTATATGTTTTCACACATCACCGTGGATTGGAGGTAGAAATCACCACCTCTTATAATCCACTTGGTCAAAGTATTTGTCAATTATATTTCTCCATCCGGTATACCGGAATTCGTAAACACAGATACAATTTAGGAAAACATAGATAATAGAGAGAAAACAAGTCATGGCCATGAGAGAAAAATCTAACAAGAAAACACTGAACACTGCAAAGTCAGGGCAACAATCTCCCACTCATTCCTTTGTCAGACAAAGTTCTGAATACAGCCTATGTACTCCCACCTTTCCAAGTTTCTTCTCCCTGTTTCATTACCATTTGCTCCTACTCCAGGTCTCCCTTTCCTACAACTGCATTTCAGTATTTCCTTCTTCCAAAGTGCTCCATGGAAGTATTATTCCTTTTCTTTGCTACTTTGTGCTTTCCTGTTTACCCCCAAACTTGGATTGTAAGCAGTTACGAGGGAAGATTCTATAATATTTTGCTCCATGCATGTAGAACACAGAGCATATTCCTGAATTCATGTGCAGGTTGTTCTCATCATAGATATCTGACAGTTTCTGACAGGACTGCAACAGAAAAACTATTTCCTTTGGCAACTTTCCTCCTTCTTACAACTCCAAAGGAGGTTGAAAACAACACTAGTTTGTCTAACATATCTCAAAACAACTAGTATTTGTAAGAAGACATTCAGGGAAGGAAGTTTAGAAACACAAATTTCAAGATTTCCTCCTGCTTCAACCTTTAATAAGTGAAAATAATTTGTTTAAAATAAACAAAAAAGCCAAGCTCTAAAGCATTTCTGGAGATGTAGGTCATACACCTAGAACAGCCCCTATGGTTTTAGAATTGGCCAGCAGTGTTCTGGGACACAGAATCATTAAAGCTGGAAAAGACCTCTAAAATCAGAGTCCAGCCATTAATCCTGCACTGCCAAGTCCACCACTACAGGCAAGAGGGAAATGTCATTCAATTGAGTTCACTTGCTCTTCTGTGGGCAAAAACTGATGAAACCGATGACCTGGATCAAATCAACACATGTTCTGTTGTCAGAATATCAGAATTCAGACCTTCCAACTACTGTTGGTACCTGTGGGGAATTGCTCCATGGCTCACTGGTTTATCCCCAGGTATGGGGCCACCTCCAGAGGTTCATCTGTGCGTGCACTGCTACAAGTGTCACATTTTGTCACCAGCTGGCACAGCAGCCAGACATCTGTCAGTGGCATTCCCATCCTGCTTCTACCCACTGACAAGTTATACCTAATGTGATCTATGGATGCAGTTTTCTAAAATGGAAAAAGAACTACTCTGGCTGTTTAGTCATTGACAATTTCTTAACATCCTAATAAAGCATAACAAATCTACTTTCTGATGATCAAGTAGATTGAGTATCTAACAAAAGAGATCAGTGGCTTACCTTTAGTTATGCAAGTAAAATAATCATTATCACCTTCTCCTATCTGTTCCCCTGCAGCTTTTCGCTTGTCTGGATGATGTTTCAAAACCATGGATTTATCTAATAAATAAATGCACTACAGTTAGAAACGCTTCATCAGAAACTCTTTCAAACTACAAAGTAATACAGTAATTCCAATCGGCATTTCTCTAATTCGAAACTTAAATAAAAATACAAACCAAACAGATCTGGAAGAAAACAGCAGTTAATGGATTTTCTTTGATTTAACACTATAATTAGAATTAACATTATTTCATCTTTACTGGGACATAAGATAACCATAACTCAGAAACTATTCTCTATTCCACCTCAACATCTAAAGAATTCTCTGCGACTTATTCTATTATACCTAGCAAAGTGTTTCAGCATCTGTAAGTGTACAGCTAGCTTCATAACTGAAAAAATAAAAATAACTAATGTAATTTTAGTTGTTACTTCTAATGGAGAACAAAATAGTTCAGATAAAATAAAAATTGTATTCTATCCCTTTACTGAAGTTCTGAACACGATCCAAAGTGAAATTTAGCAAGAAAACTCCAGCCTGTGAATGCTGCTGCACTTCCCCATGGCTAATGTTGAGCAGACACACAGGACCTTGGGTTAAATTCTCCCCCTACTCAGGCCTTGAATCCTAAGGCACAACTGGCACATACAGAATATCTACTGAAGGTGCTACCAAGTTGTCTTGGTGTTCACAAGGTAAAACTAGATTTTAGACTGATTTTGTTGCCAAAAGACCTTGCCATATTGCCATACAACACACACGGTACCTTCCTGGCTCTCTCCAAAATACCAGAGAGAAGATACCATGCAAGCAGTTACAGCAACCTGTCTCCTAAGAAACAAATCAGAATCCTTCTTAGAAACAGGAAAGCCCAGTATACACTGGTGGGAAAGACTCACATCTCTACAGCACCATGGAACACTTGAGTGCTGTCAGGGTCCTAAAGAGAGAGGCTCTGGTTCTTGCTCAGAAGATCAGCGAGACCACTGACACCACCAGAACAGGTGCTGCTCTATTCCATAGCACCACATGCTCCACAGTGGTGTGGGCATCTGCCTGAGGTAACATTATTTTCTGTGTAAGTTGGTAATTCACTGATTTCCTCCCATTTTCATTTGAAGTGATCCTTCTTGCACCAGCACAGTTATACAGGCAACTGTGCACAAGATCCATTCCCAAAACAATCAGCCTGTCCCAGAGAGGCTACTGAACAATCTTCAGAGTCTTTTAAAATCTTCCTCCATTAAATATTTGCATCCTTCTTGCAAAGCCAAGCACACTGCTTTCCAGAAATAAAGTCTGGAAGCCTAACATGCCCCATTCCCATGCCACACTCCGTCTAATGTGACTGTTAACAGCAGCCTTTTCGGAAACATTCAGCAGCAGTAACGTGGCAGCTCAACAGTGTCAGGGGGCTGCAAGGGAACCTCTGGGAACACACAAGACAGGGACAGCTCTGTTCCTCTGCCTTTCACTGAGCCTGACTGCAGACTCAAAAATATACAAAAGTACAGTTACAGTGTCACTGCTGTTGACAAAAAACACAGGCCAGGAAACAGAGATGTGAAATTCCCTAGATATAGACTTCTGGATTTCAGAGCTGTGATATGAATTTAAGAGGCTGGTAAGCAACACAAATCAAACTTTTAGGCCTAGGAAACAGTAAAAAGCTTGTTCACAACGTGGAGGTATTTTCACTGCAAACCAGTTGTGTACATCTGAAAAAAAAGTTATACTTATGAGAAAAAGGTACTTACGAGCTGCTTTGATTTGTTTCTGAGTAGCCCTGTATCGTATATTTCCCAGTCCAAGAACTGCATAATGGTCTTGATTCTGAGAAAAAGAACCACAAACCCTAATAAACATAATAAATACAACCTAAAACACCACAACACATGTAGCAAACCAGTTCTACTCTCCACCTCTTAAAGGCAAGAGGGAGAATTATTACCTAATAAACACTGACAAAAGACTATAGGAACAACTGTCATAAATTATTGAATAATTACTGAATAACTGAATATCAATAAATTAAGCCACTATTATAGAAATTCAAGTACCTTAATCTAAATTGGATTGAAGCACTAGAAAATTCAGTTATTGGAAAACTGAATTGCTGTCATTAATATTAAGAGTCCCAATGTAACTCCAGAATAAAGGAGGTGGTGACAGGGAGAAGAGACATTTAACATTTTCAGGCAGTAGAATAAAAAGCTGCAGCTCAAAACTAAGATCTTATCCTGATGTGTTTGTCTTCACACACCAGATATAATGGTAAGGGACATGAACCAATTCAGATGCGTGTAGGAGGCAAAGAGGAAGGGGATCTTTAGCACCTGGGAATGGCAGACAACCTGAATGGGCAAAACTAGTTAACAGTAATCCATATTGACTGAATACCTTCCAGTCCTTTGGGTCAAGGGTTTTTAGCATAGCATATTCCTCAAGCTGCAGTTCTTCATCCCCCGATTCTTCTGAAAGTTCCTTCTCATCTTCTAGCTCCTGGAAAGAGGCAGAAACATTTATGTTTCTCCTCTTAATAAATGCTTCAAACCATCTTCCCACAGGTTCCACTTGACAGAGTACTGATGCTATAAGCAAAAACATAAAAGCAACTTCACCTTCTGTGGTTTACTTTTGTTTTTTTGTTTTAATTAAACCCCATCAAAGCCCACGAAAGTACAGCATCACACAAGGTTACAGATCGCTAAGTCTTCTCTTTGGCTCCATAAATACCAGAGTGCAAGAACCAGCACACGTGCCCATCAGACGGGACCTCCCAAAGCTTCGCCGCGCTCTCACATTTCGAAAGGTGCTTTCAAGTTAAAGGAACGCACGTGTCAAACGATATTAAATACAGTCCTACTGGCAACGGAGCAGACAACCGTGGCTGCGATATTAAATTTGGATCGATCTTCCCTGCGTTCCCGCTCCCCCTTCCCAGGCCACTCCCTCCGGCAGCGAACCCAGACTTGTTGCTCGCAGACGGGCTGAAACGATGCCGGGGAAGGCACAGCACGCGAGACGGAGACAATTAAAGTCAAATAAACAGGAAAGTTCTTCGAAACCGGCCGGTTTCCCAGCTCCGGCGCCCGGGCGGGCGCTCGAGGGCGGCCTTTCCCCGGCGCAGGCCGTGCCGGCCCGCGGTACCTACCGGCCGAGAGCGGCCTGGTGACGGCCGAGCGCTGCCCGTCCGGCGCGGGGCCGCGCAGCAGCGCCATGGCC